>CANXYI012246438.1:0-18054 GCA_948208565.1 Hura crepitans | reverse complement strand
ACAGAAGAGGCAACTTGGGAGCGTGAAAAGGTAACAAGGCAATAGTACACTCAATTGCTTGGATAAGGTAATTTTGTGGTCGAATTTACTTAAGAGTTAAAGGTTGTAACACCTAAAGAGAATTGGCAAATCTAATTATGTTAATTATTTTAATAATCTCATAATTTGACCTTTTACTAATCACTAAAAGATCATAAGTACATGAGTTAGAAGATTAAAAGTGCATTTTTACAATTTGAATAGTCTTTTAAAAGAATTATTACTTTGTTGAACTATAGGCCATTAGATAGGGGTTAAGATTAAAGCTTAGCTATTCATACAAGGCATATAAAAGGGGAATTAATTGAGACTTTGATAGATATCATTTAAGAAAAAAATTAAATTACATTTCTCTCATTTCACTTTAATTTTCCACTTAATCTCAAGGAAATATTTGAGAGTTTTCTCATTCTCCTTCCATAATTCTAAAAGTGATATGCTTTAACCATGCATTTGCTACATCTTTGATCTATTTTTTATTATTGTTTTCTACTAGTGTTGATTGGTTTTTGGATTTCCTAGATTAAAAAGGACAGAGAAGAGTTTTCAAGGCTAAAAGCCAAAGGAAAGGCTATAGTTATTACCTTATATCAATTCTCCATGTTTTTTTTAATTATTTTGGTATGTGCATAAAACTAAACCATGATTACCATGATTATCTTGATTTTTTTATGATTTATATGTATATTTGATGGATTTATACATAATTTGATGAAACATGTGTTTTGATGTAATCTATAGATTATTTTCAAATATGATTTTATTTTATTTACTTTGATATGTTTTTGATGATGAATAAACCTTAAAATGTGTGTGAATTGATTGGAAGTGATTTGATAAAGTTATGGATTCAAAATCATAGAGTTCATGAAGGAAATTTACAAAAAAAAGAATGTCATTTGTCTCGGCCATCTAATGAGACTCATGGCCATGACCCTTTATTGACATATAGCTATGACCTCTCCTTAATGCAGTAATGTAGCCTTTAAGTCGATGGACTAACTATCATGACCATTCTTTGCCCACGATCATGATACCAATGGAGTTGTGAGAAAATAGATTTTTAAGTTAGTTTTTCAATGGTTTTTGATTCAAATCAATTCTAATATTTTCCAAATGATTTTATAATAATTTTTATATAAATATTAAATGTACTTAACCTTGTTCTATAGAGATTTGAAATTAAAAGGAATTATTTCATGATTTGAACAAAAATTATGTTTAATTTGTCAATTAATTGTTAAAATTGATTTAAATGGAGTTTTAAGCTTCTTAATTGGGACTTTATAAGTCCAAATGATTTTACTAAATTGTTAAATCTATCAAGATGTGATTTAAGGGTTGTTCCCTAATTATCAAGTATTGTGCTACATTATTTAATAAGGAAAAGAAATGAAAATGCAATGATTATATGTTGAAATTTTGTAAAAGCATTGTAATTAATATATTTAATACTCAATTACAAATGATGGTTATGCATATCTTTGAAAAATTGGAATATGGCTCTTGAGTTATGGAATTATGGCACATGTGTTATGCTTATGATATGTATATGCCTTGAGATATGAACTTGTGATCAATATGTGCTCTTTGTTACGCTATAAGCATAATTGTAATCGACATATGTTATACTTGTGGCATACCATTGACTATGATCTAGCTATGAGTTATTTAACCCATTAATGAGCATTGTAAATGAAAAGTGAATGTGAATTGAACAAGTATATGTGATTATTGTGAAACTTCATTATACATGATGTATATGTGACAAGATTAAATGGATTATTAGCATGTAAAATGAGATTAAATGGATAATATACCCATGTACTCTTAGACTTTGTATGGCATTTCGATAAGTTGGCATGCCTATTAGGGTCTTAGTAGTACTACAACTTTATTTATTTGCCCTTTAATCAAGCAACCCTTATGTGGTAGGTGCAACCATATAAGACCAATGTCACTGCCTAATTGCATTTGTGTGTGGGTATAGCCACATAAGATCTATGATCAATGTCTATATCTATATTATGGGTATAACCATTGAGTCCATATAAAGGACAATGTATAGCTATCGTGGGCACATACATGCAATATCAATGATCACTTTATAGGTGTGACAACGTAAGTCCATCAGTCATCATACAAACCTATTATCCAGTCTATTGGGTCTAGGTTACATTAGGTAGTTAAATGAATTAACTATGATGATTGAATGATAAATGCCATTGAGTAATAAAAGAACTAAATGAGACTATTAAATGATAAGCGGCATTGAGCATGTAACAATTACATGTAAATGGAACACGATGGCAATCATGAGCAAATTAATTTGATGATATATGTAAAGGATTAAATTGCATGTGCATATGCCATGATCATTTGGTGACCTAACAATTGTAATAATTGTAAGTTCAAGCATGATTAAACAAATGATTGTTTTTTGTGATGATACATGAATATGAGATCTCATGATGTGTGAATTGTGGATATATGCTTTTGAATGTGATTTCTGTGTGTTTAGTGGTATATGGTTGGTTTATGTACCACTAAGCAAGTTTTGCTTAATGTGTTAGGTTTCCACACATAGGTTAAAATTCTTGGTTCAATAAGAGATGCATGAGAAAGAGAAATTCCATAGCCAAGTTTTGATCATAAAACCATAGTTTTCAATAATCATTCTTTCATATGTTCATTTTTATAAAAGATTTCTATAGACATTTGTTTTTTGTATTTATATATAAGTTTAGGAGTTGTAATAAGGCTTTGGCTTATTTAATGGCATAAAACATAGTTTATGCACATTTGCTTTATTACAAGTTATCTTTAAAAGTTTTTTTTTACTTGGATGTAGATGCTATGGAAATGTATACGTGTAAGTAATTGTTATACTGATGATATGTACACATAAGTGTTTCTAGTGCCTTAGGCACATAATATACCATTTCTCCTATTAGTGTATTTAGATTGACTATTAAGGTTGTTCAAGAAATCAATATAAGGGGTATCATAACCATGTCACCCATTTATGTAGTAGTCATTTCATTTCTATGTCGACGAGAATGGCAATGCATTCAAAGCTAAAAAGCTAGTAAGCTTACCACCTTGTGTGACACCTCTTACCTGATCGGGTCGCCAGACTCGAAAAAGGAATGACACATAACCATTATCTATCTTATTCCTTATATGGTTTACTTAAAACACTTTTTGCTTTATTCTCATATGATTAACATAACTATATAAAACACTCTTAAATAAAAAAGTCTTTACTAGGTTATCTATTATGTGATCATCATGTCAAAAATCTAGAACTATAACAGTTATACTAGTGACACAATTCCCATAGTGAATAGTAACCTACATATGAATAACACTTTTATAATCTCAACATCCACTACTATCTATCATGATCCTTTTGATCATCGAAACATACATAACTATGAACTCATTTATTTCATTGATCAACCACATAATGCTATATCTCATATATACATCATAGATCAGAATCAATAACTATGCATTATCATTAATTTTTATACAACCCATTCTTAATAGATTTATACATCTTTTATATGATAATTGCCCCTATATCATATTAGAAATACATATGAATATAAGGATAGATCTTTATCTAGAATCATAGGTCAATCCTATAATCTTGCTCTGGATTCTTCTCTAGAAATCTTTCCATTATCTGTCTGTAGATCCTTCAGATTTGGTAACTTATTAAACCTACACATCACGAACAATAATGCCCTAAGCTTCATAGCTTAGCGGTGTATCTAGTATAGTATGGCACATTTATAAGCAACCAATATAATTCATGATAGATTACTTAACTTAACATGTATTAAACATATAAGGAATTCAATATGTAATACATCATAATATCACATACATTTAGATGTTCTTTAACCTTATTATGATCACATTTTTACATTTACCATATATTGAATGCTTTAAAATAAAATAAACATGGATAGCATATAACTCTACCATATAAAGGATTAATATTTCATATATAGATGTATAGGTATAAAAAATCAGGACATCTCCATAATGTTAGAAATCCTAACATGGAAATATCTCTATTGCTTCTCTAGCATATGATAATCTCATACATTTTATTCTATCATACCATAACATCTCTTTATGTCATACTTTTCACATATTATACTTCAAACATAATATGCTCATAATATAAGACTATTTTGTCATACCATCATTTATGCATAAATCTTGCATTTCATTTCATTACACATAACATTACATGTTTACAAGATCAGTCACATCCATAAAATCATGCATTATTCATCGCATACATAGTATGCAAGATAAATTATATGTAGAGAGGAACTAACATCTTTTCTTGCATATGTCAATCATAAGATCCATAAAATAATCTTGTTATTCTCATTTTAGTGTTGCTTGTTTTATTCTTCTTAGCATATATCATTTAATTATCATCCTTTTTACTTTACTTTACTTTGCTTTTCCCACAACTAGTAAACAACTCCCAAAATTGGATAATAGGGGATAATGCCTGAAGGCCCACCATATTGCCCAAAGGCCCTATATATTGCTCGAAGGCCTAATTTAATTTCACGAAGGCCAAATATAATTGCAAAAAAGCCCAATATAATTACCCAAAGGCCTAATATAATTGTGCAGTACCTAATCGCTACTTATGTGACTGCACTTATAAAATTGTGAAGTACCGAATCACGACTTACATGGCTACACCAAAAAATTATACAATATATGGATGCACCCGTATAATTGTGTAGTATCGAATCACGACTTATGTAGCTACGCTTGCATAATTGTATAGTATTGAATTGTAGCTACACCTGCATAATTGTGCAATACCAAATCATGGTTGCACCAGCATATATTAGCACCAAAGTACCTTAGTAGCTGCTATCATCCCCTTAGTTGACTAGTTAACCTATCCAATCTAGGTTTTTGTACTCTTATATGCTAATACTTAATTATGTTTCACATGATTACATATATTATTATTATTATTATTATTATTATTATTATTATTATTATTATTCATTCTTTATAACTCATAATTATAATTTCATAAGCTTTTAGCATCATATTGTGATTCCATAAGGTTTTGTATGCATTGAAGCATTAGCAACAACATATGTTAAGCCTTTAGGAATTACAACATGATATATCAAGAGAACAAGTCTCATCTAGGCCTTTCAGCTTGTTATACATTATGGTGTTTTACAACTACCATATGCCATACATATCATCTTTTCATGATCATATATCAATTTCCCTTATTTTGCCATTCAGCTATATCATTATCTCATCATGTATTATGGTGTTTCACAATTACCATATGCCATACATATCATCTTATCATCTCTTTCATGCCAATACTTTATGTATATGTTTAATTATATTCTCATTATATGACACATGTCATTTATTTATTTATGTTATAGAATTTCTATATTCAATCATATAATAGCACAAGCTCATTCAAGATGCATTATGCTCTAATCTTATAATAAAATGTATCATGGCATTACCTGATGGTGTAATACCTCATTTATGCACATTCCTTGTCATACATACATGTTTGTACATTATTCACTTTCAAGCTTTATTCTATTTCATTGCAATCACATTACTATATGATTCATGCCACATCTATGTCTTATGAAATCTATGATGAACCATTTAGCCCATCTGTCATGGAAAGCTCAACATGCATTTTTTTCTCATTAGCCATACTAACATCATTTCTGATAACCGTATTCATGCACATACTTATGCATCATTCATCTCATGCTTAATGAAAAGCATAAACACACATCATTACATCATAAGCCTTAGCATCATACATATATCTTACACGCATTTGCTTACATTACATAAATCATCTCACATGTAAATAAACATATATAAATTCATATACACAATTTATCTGATTCATGCATTATATGTCATCACACACATGCATATATACATTTTAGACCATTTAGCCACCATGCCTCCTAGCATTCTAAAATGTTATTCACTTACATCATTCAATATTTCTCATGCCTATGTAGGTAACCCCATCCATTCATGGCCATACAACATGCATAACACGACAAATGTGTAACATACATGTATATACATACATGTAAACCATGCATATTCCATCACCATACATCATTCTCATCATTCTTACCATATTAAATGCATTATTATACATTTATAACCTCATACTGCATGATATACATACATATAATCACCATTTATGAGTATTTAACATAAACACCCTAATTTACATATTGCTCATACATAGGGCATATATAAAATTTCAAAAAATATTATGATTAAACATATAATATAACACATACTTATTCTATGTCATCTTTATATTTATACCTAACAAGTTATGAATGCATTAGATCAAAGTCTCAATATGGTTCATTTCTAATCATTACTCTAGAGGTTACTCTAGGCACTTATCATTTTATTCTGGAGGTTGTTCTAGACTTCTAAGATTCTCTATATTAAAACATTTACCCATAAACATCATCAACATTAGGATCTATGCTTTAAAGGTAACATGGCAAATGTCATTTCAACATTATCATACATATCCATCCACTTTCATTCTAAGCTCTATCACACTTAGACATGCGTCATAGCTCATAATTTCCTTTTATCATGTCCATTTCATTTATCGTAGAAGAATGCACGTAAAGCATTCTCTTACATCTTAATCAGATTAAATATATCATTATTATTCATAAATATATATGATTAAATCATATCATGTTTTCTATTCTAGATGTTGGTCTAGGCAACCTAGACTCGATACTCTAGTGGTTGCTTTAGATAGAACAAACTTGCTATTCTAATGGTTGCTCTTGACAGCATAGACCTGTTGTAATACATGTAAGCCAAGGTATTATAAATAGTACTTTCTAGGACTGAGGAATTTTCCCTATAGTGCGGGGCATCATTTCGAGTCTAATGACTAGCACATTGGTATAAAACTTTAAGAGGCTTGAAAGTTGTAAAACAAATGAATTTAAAAATTTAGTACAACCAATAAATTATTTTGGGTTAAAAACTATAGTATGCGAAGATAAAATTAGGTTGTGCTGAGACAGCTATGGGAATTGCCTGGACGGACCCGAAAATATCATACATTGAACCTCAAAAATTTCAATGAGTATGATGGAGAAGGAATTTTAATTTTTTGAGGTCGTTTAATATTTTTTTCTAAATATTTTATTCTCGCGAGTGAATAGTGTCAAAAAGTCCACTGTTGAATTTTGACTTGAAATTTTACATGAACCCTAGTGACACTATGTGAGGATTTTTAAAACTAAAATGAGTATTTTTGGAGGTCTAGAGAATATTTTATGAATTTTTAAAGATTAAAATGGCATAGGGTGAATAGTAACCCTAGCTTCCAAAGGAGTTCAGGCTAAAATTTTGTAGGACCTTTAATGAATTTAATTAAAGATTTTTGGGACTAGAATTATGATTTTTAGAGGTCTATTGAAATTATTTTGAATTTTCAAAAGTTAAAACAAAATAGAATAAATTTGGGCCATCCGATCGACACATGGCGCGATTGTGGCCATCCACCTTGCTTAAGGACTTAAGGGAACATGTGTAAAGGAGAATGGAAGGAAAAAGAAGTCATCTTCTCCTGCTCCATAAGAAAAGCTGATGCCATTTTTGCCTAAATTCTCTACCTTTTTTCTTGCTTTTTCTTTCTCCTCCCATGCTAAAAACTCACAAAATTTATATGGTGTCAAACCTTCATAAACCACTAAAGCTATTCTAAGTGACAAAAGTGGAAAAGGATACCTAAAAATTGAGTTTGGAGCACTTGATGAATAGTGCCAATTTGATGTGTAAGTGGTTCTTTTCATGGTTTCTTATTTTCCTTAGGGAGTATTTGAGGTGTAGATGTTATTTAGGGAAAGAGATTTCAGTTTGGAGTTATATGTAATTTGTAGGAATTTTTAAAGTGAAAACCCCATTATGGAAGTTTTGAAAATGGTGGTCCAAGTGGAGGAAGATGGATCCAAGGGTTCTGGAGTGGCTTTAACATGACAGGGAGCTCATTATAAGTGAATTTAATCACAACATATCTTATATGTTAGGAAAATATGGAATTTGATGTATAGGTATATTTATGGAAGTTGAAGTTGAATGTGTTTGTATGGTAGTGTGTATGTGAAATGCATGTTACGATGTATAATTTAGGGATATAGGATGATATAGATGTGAATTGGATGTCATAAGGATGTGTATGTATGTGTTACATGCATGGCTAAGTATATGTCATGTATGCCATGTTAAGAATATGTATGTATGGCATAAAAGAATGTAAGAGTAGGATGGTATGATGATGGATGACATATGACTACCATGGAATGAACAAGAAATGATATAGTTATGTGAGGAGAATTAATGAGGTATGATGCATGAAGGATGTATGTGGGATGGATGTGTGGGAGTATGTGATATAATAGATAAAGTGGAAAATGTTAGGTGGGAAAAAATGAATTTAATTAGGGGTTCTTATATAAGATTTTAGGGTTTGAAATAATGAATTAATATGCTAATATAAATGTAATTTTGGGTGAAATAAAAAAATATTTAGAATCTAAGGGATTGAGGTGAAAGGAAAAAAAAAGGAATATATAAATAAGGTGGTGAGGAAAAGATTACCAAGTGAATAGTAGTTCCATGTAAATAGGACCCATAACTATCTAGGGTTTAAGATGACCTGTAACTAACTGAAAAAATGACCAAATGAAATAAATTAAAATCAGCATCTTAGTAGCTTGAAAGTAATTAGAATAAATGTATGGTAAACTAGGAAGGCCATTAGCTAAGTCTAACTGAACCAAAATGGGTTAAAAGACTGCTTAATTATTGAAAAGCTGAATGAATAAATTAAGGAAACAAAGAAAGAAATTGCTACTGCATAATAATATAGGGATAAAGTTTCAAGAAACTAAAAGCCATAAATTTGATAGACATCAAGATAGGAAAAGAGATTATACTTAATAAAGACTTAAAGATTATGTATGTGGTAAACCTCATGAAGAGTTCCATAAAGCATATTGAGTAAATTATCAGACTGTATCAGAAAGAAGTATTATTAGTAAAATGGTTACCAAGGAAGTGAATTATGAAATTTAAAAACCAAGTCATGTAACAATAAAGCATGAATTATGTAACATAAAATATATGGAATATAATCTTATAGAAATCATGGAAATGAGGTAAATTAGACATATAATTGCAACAGGAAATAAAGATTAATTGTGAAAGAAGCTAAAAGACAATTATATAAAATTAAGGGCCAAAGTGGAAGGAAAGTGAAGACATGACACCTTATTAAAACTAAAAAGATATTAAATGGAATTTGGCTAATAAGTGAACCAACAATGGCCACAAAGAATGATATATTCTTATGGACAAATTTAATAATGAATGTAATTGCTTTGAAGGGTAATAAAAAGGGAATCTAGGGATTTTATGGTTGTTTATACACTAGATATGTTGACTAATCAACTAGGGATTAGCAATTACTAGAGGCTGAATCTATATAGATTTTAGCCTGTGTATGGAAGGTGTAGTTACTGAGTATTGCTTTAAGCCTAAATAGTTTGGGTATTGGGAGGTTTACAAAATGATCCCTACTACCCATTTGTGAATATTAGGAGGTCCCATAGGACTGATCCTTACTATCCACCATATGCCTTGCTTATACTAATTATACTAGGATATTGGGAGGTCCTACAGGGCTGATCTCTACTATCCCCTTTTCGATATTGGGAGGTTCCTTGGAACTAATCCTTGTTATCGGGCGAAGGGTGTGTATAGACACCGAGGTCCATAATGTGGGCTACTATACAGCTTTGTCTTTTGTCTGGTTCTCAAACTAGGTTGGTGTAGTAGCCGAGGTCTAAAATAGGGGCCACTACATATTGTGATTCCCATTATCTAGTGGTTGGGAGTTCTTCCGGGACCGTGGTTGTTATGAGGGGATTAAGTAAAGAACTTGAATAGGCTAAAAAGACATTTAAAAAGACATAAAGTTAAATTGTTAAGGTTGAGAAATATATAAGTAACATCAATTAAGAATAAAAGATAACCTATTTAGAAAGAGATTGGATAAGCCTATGTAATTTTAGTAAGAATCTTATAGAAAGTAAAGAACTGAAGAAAAAGAGAATAAAAAAGAAGATATGTATAAAGGGATAAGTATAAAGGGAATTAGCTAATCCAAATGAAAGAGGTAATAAAGTATACCTATATACATAATGACTAGGGCTGAGGTACTTAGATAGATCAATGAATAGTAATTAATAGATGGCAAAGCTATGCAAGTCATGTAACTTAAAAATAGAAAGGTTAGTTATTATAGAGGAACATCAGTATGAATCATAATTAAGTGGTAATGGAACAGTAACTAATGATGAACATCATGTGAAACCCTATGTTGCGAGTCTCGTTATGGTACGGTAGATTACTGAATAATTTAGCATAATTGAAGAAGCAAATAGAGAGATTAATTTAGATAAGAATTGTGATGTCTTGTGTGCTTGCATGTGATAGTAGTATATGGTATGTTTTGTTAATTTCGCCATTGAGTGCATACTCAGCGTATCGAGTGTTCAATGAGCTATACAATTGAAGAGGACCAGCAGTGCAGCTGACTACTATCTAGGTATGACATTAACTAGTTAAATGATATTGATTTGGTAGATAAAGGCACACTTGTATGTTACTATGGGTAGTGGAATAGTATGATAACTATACAGAGACTATATTAGCCCACTATTTGTGTAAACGAGCCTTTGGCTGTAATAGTAGCCTAAGTTGATATTTGATTGTAAGATTAGGAATGTGAGTGTAATATGCCTGGTAGGTTAACCTCAAGCAACCAGAGTCATTTAATGAAATTTCTAAATTGAATAAGAAAGACCTAAGTAAAAGTGAAATGAAAAGCCCCTGGGGAAATCCAAAGATAGGTGACCTTATTAGAAGTAGCACACTTTACTTGTTTTCTTTAAGAATAGGCAGGGGGTGTTACATTTAGTGGTATTAGAGTGGGTTTAGGCAATTCTAGATAGTAATGCATGAGTGCCCTAGGTATTTTGGGATATGGACAGTTGCTACACTACTAGTAAATGAGGATTTTTGATAACCAATTGGTGAAAAGACTATGTGGACTTCTTGGAAAAAGAAATAGTGGGCTAAAGTAATGGTGTTATGACTTTGTATGATCCTCTTCCTCCTAAAGTGAGTTGTTAATGGTGTTCAAAAAGGCATAAAAGGGTGATAGTGCCTTAATAGAGGAATATCAAGCTCCATGAATGGCAGGAGAGATGATATGGTTAATTGAGCAGATAGAGGATGAGAATATATGAAAAAAGGAAGTATAGTGCCCTTAGGTATTACATTGTGGTTGTAAGACAAGTATAAGGTGATTATTAGGTGAACAAGGTTCCTAATAGGAAAAGAAAGGTGAAATCTGGCTATGTATTAGGAATGAAAAAAACTTGATAAAAAGTGATGAGAGGTTAGGGTAACTCTTAGAACTAGAGTATGTATTGGAAAAGGGATGAGGTTATAAGGAAGTTAATGAAAGGGGTAAAAGAAATCTAAGAGGAACTATAGGAAATGGAAATAGTAGAGTAGACTTTAGAGTTATCAATGAGAAAGAAATGATTAATGTACTATGCCTAGTGAGAATAAATGTCCTTAGAACTTGGGAAAGAGGAAAATTAAGTGACTTAAAGATAAGGCAATTTAATTAGCTATAGTTTTAAAGCTTGTCAAAGGAGTTATTATCAACTAGTGAAAGGTATAAAAGTTATGAGACTTAAGCCTAGGATAACTAGATTAAAGGGTAACAAGAATGTCTGAGTTAAGTGGGAAAGTAGAGCTGACAAAGATAAAAGTGTAATAAAGGTGAGATACCAATGGCTAGTAGGTGAACCACAAAACACATAGTAGTGCGAGAGTTAGAATAAAGCTGAGGATAGGAGCTGGCTATCAAGGTCCCTGAATATGAAGGCTATTATTTTTCCTTGATGCATTGATTAATGGCCTCGGGGCATTGCATGGCATTGCATTTGTGGAGAATTAGGTTGCATCTTGCCATTTCCATAATTGTATTATACATGACATGATTTTCTCTATGATGAAAACATTATGCATGTGTTTTAATATTTGAGCATGGCATGATGATAGCCTTAATATTGAAGGGACTTGATAGAGTGAATGTAAAGAGAGAAGTACAAGGTGATGATAATAAAGAGAGAGTGATAAGGAAATTGTGAGTAGAAAGAGGATGACAGCTAGTGCTAATACTTATGAGTAAGTGTAGGAAAGGATTTAGATACTAAGGCATGGACCCTATAAGGGCATAGTAGGAATGAAGTGAGAAAAGATGTGCGAATGGTTTAGAGTGGATATAGATAGCTAATCTACCTCTTTGGAACTTAAGAGGGGAAGTGAATCAAGTGGCTAATGAGTTAATAACCCCTATAAGATGGACAAAGAAGAGAAACAATTAAGCATCAGAGAGGAATCTCAAGAATAAAGTGCCTTGAGATATTAAAAAAGATGAAAGTGCAACTAAGTGAGTTAATTGGAACAAAACAACAAAGAAAGAGTAGTTTAGCCTACATGTGAGATGAGTAGAGAAATTAGTTTAGGTGAGATTAGGATGACATGAACTAAGGATCATGATGGTGAATAAGAAGAAAGAAGAGTATAACCAAGCATCTAGATGTGTTAGAGGAATGCTTGATAAAGAAAGATTCCTGTAGGAAGGTTAACTAGAAATATTACTTTGTAATGTGCAGGTAATATTATAGATTTGTATCCAATGATAAGACAGTGTGAACAGTGTAACTGAAGTCAAAGAGATTGACATATGGTGAATGGCTAAGGGTATTTTTGTAGTGCTTAGTACTAGACTAAAGATGCACTTGTAAAATTTGAGATGTGGGAGGATGCAAAGGTTTAATCTTAATGGAAAGAGATAAGAACAAAAGTATAGTAATGGAATGTGAAACTAATTGACCATATGACTATAGGAAATTTCGAGGATGAAATTTCTTAAGAGGGGAAGACTTGTAATGCCCGTAAGCCAAGGTATTATAAATAGTACTTTCTAGGCCCGAAGGATATTCCTTGTGGTGCAGGCATCATTTTGAGTCACACATTGGTCATAAAACTTTGACAGGCCTGAAAGTGGGTAAAACGAATGAATTTAAAAATTTAGTAGAACTAATAAATTATTTCGAGTTAAGAACTACTGTATGCGGAAATAAAATAAGGTTGTGCTAAGATAGCTTTAGGAAGTACCCGGATGGACCTAAAAATATTATACCTTAAACCTCAAAAATTCCAATGATTATAATGGAGAAGGATTGTTAATTTTCTGAGATCACTTAAAATTTTTTCTGAATATTTTTATTCTGGCGGGTGAATAGTGTCAAAAAGTCCACTATTGAATTTTGACTTAAAATTTTATGTGGATCTTAGTGACCTTAAGCAAGGATTTTTAAAACTAAAATGAATATTTTTGGACATCTAGAGAATATTTTATGAATTTTCGAAGATTAAAATGGCATAGGGTGAATAGTAACCCTAGCTCCCGAAGGAGTTTCAGGCTGAAATTTTGCAAGACCCTTAATGAATTTAATCAAAGATTTTTGGGACTAAAATTATGATTTTTGGAGGTCGATTGAAATTATTTTTAATTTTCTAAGATTAAAACAAAATTGAATAAATTTGGGCCATCCGATCGACACATGGCGAGATTGTGGCCATCTACCTTACTTAAGGACTTAAGGGGACATGTGTAAGGGAGGATGGAAGGAAAAAAGAAGTCATCTTATCCTCCTCTGTAAGAAAAGTCGACACCATTTTTGCCTAAATTCTTTATCATTTTTCTTGCTCTTTCTCTCTCGTCCAATGCCAAAAACTCATAACATTTATATGATCCTAAACATCCTTGAACCACTGAAGTGATTCCAAGTGACAAAAGTGGAAAAGGATGCGTAGAAATTGAGTTTGGAGCACTTGATGAATAGTGTTAATTAGATGTGCAAGGGTTCTTTTCATGGTTTCTTATTTTCCTTAGGGAGTATTTGAGGTGTAGATGTTATATATGGAAAGAGATTTTAGTTTCAAGTTATGTGTAATTTTATAGGAATTTTCAAAGCAAAAACCCCATTATGGAAGTTTTGAAAATGCTAGTTCAATGTGGAGAAAGATGAATGCAAGGGTTTTGGAGTGGCTTTGATAGGACGGGGAGCCCATTGTAAGTGAATTTAATCAAAACATATCTTGTCTATTAGGAAAATATGGAATTTAAAGTATGGGTATGTGTGTGTAAGTTGAAGTTGCATGTGTATGTATGGTAGTGTGTATGTGTAATGCATGTTAGGATGTGTAATTTAGGGATATAGGATGATATAGATGTAAATTAGATGTGATAAAGATGTGTATGTATGTGTTACATACATAGCTAGGTATATGTCATGTATGCCAAGTTATGAATATGTATGTATGGCATGAAAGCATGTAAGAGTAGGATGGTATTATGATGGATGACATCTGACTACCATGGAATGAACAAGAAATGATATGGTTATGTGAGAAGAATTAATAAGGTATGATGCATGAAGGATGTATGTGGGATGGATGTATAATAGTACGTGACACAGTAGATAAAGTGGAAAATGTTAAGTGAGAAGAAAATGAATTTAATTAGGAATTGTTGTGTAAGATTTTAGGGATTGAAATAATGAATTAATATGCTAATATAAATATAATGTTGGGTGAAATAAAAAAAATGTAAAATCTAAGGGATTGAGGTGAAAGGAAAAAAAAAGGAATACGTAAATAAGGTGGTGAGGAAAAGATTACCAAGTGAATAGTAGTTCCATGTAAATAAGACCCATAACTGTCTAGGGTTTACGATGACCTGTACCTGACTGAAAAAAATGATTTGATGAAATAAATTAAAATCTATGTCTTAATAGATTGAAAGTAAATAAAATAAATGTATGGTAAACTGGGAAGGCTATTAGCTATCTAATTGAACCAAAATGGGTTAAAGGACTACTTAATTATTGAAAAGCTGAATGAATAAATTGAGGAAACAAAGAAAGAAATTGCTACTACACAATAATGTAGGGATAAAGTTTCAGGAATCTAAAAGCTATAAATTTGATAGACATTAGGATAGGAAAAGAGATTATACTTAATAAAGACTTAAAGATTATGTATAGAGTAAACCTCATAAAGAGTTCCATAAAGGATATTGAGTAAATTATCAGACTGTACCGAAAGGAAATATTAGTAGCAAAATGGTAACCAAGGAAGTCAATTACGAAATCTAAAAACCAAGTAATGGTATAATAATGCAAGAATTATGTAACATAAAATATATGGAATATAATATGATATAACTCATGGAAATGAGGTAAATTATATACATAATTGTAACATAGAAAATCAAAATTAATCGTGAAAGAAGCTAAAGCACAATTATATGAAATTAAGGATCAAAGTGGAAGGAAAGTGAAGACATGACACCTTATTGAAACTAAAAAGATATTAAATGGAATTTGACTAATAAGTTAACCAAGAATGACCACAAAGAATGATATATTCATATGGACAAATTGAATAATGAATTTAATGGCTTTAAAGGGTAATCGAAAGGGAATCTAGGGATTTGATGGTTGTTTATACATTGGATAGGTTGACAAGTCAACTATGGATTAGCAGCTACTAGAGGCTGAGTCTGTATAGATTTTAGCCTATGTATGGTAGGTGCTGCTGTAGAGTATTGCTTTGAGCCCACATGCTTTGTGTATTAGGAGGTCTATGATTAATCCCTGCTACACACTTATGGATATTGGGAGGTCCCATAGGACTGATCCCTATTATCCACTATATGTCTTTTTTGTATTGATTATACTAATATATTAGGAGGTCCCATGGGGCTAATCTCTGCTGTCCCCTTTTTGATATTGGGAGGTTCCTCGAAATTTATCCCTGCTATCGGGTGAAAGGCGTGTACATACACCGAGGTCCATAATATGGGCCACTGTATAGCTTTGTCTTTTGTTCGGTTCTTGGACTGGGTTAGTGCAGCAGCTAAGATCCAAAATAGGGGCCACTGCATATTGTGATTCTCGTTATCTAGTGGTTAGGAGTTCTTCTCGGACTGTGGGTGTTACGAGGGGATTAAGTTAATAACATGAATAGACTAAAAAGACATTAAAGATAACTTAGAGTTAAATTGTTAAGGTTAAGAAATCTATGAGTAACATTAATTAAGAACAAAAGATAACCTATCTAGAAAGAGATTGGATAAGCTTATGTAATTTTAGTAAGACTTTTAAGGAAAGTAAAGAACTAAAGAAATGGTGAATAAAAAAAGAAGATATGTGTAAAGGGTTAAGTATAGAGGGAATTAGCTAATCCAAATGAAAGAGGTAATAAAGTATACCTATATAAATAATTAATAGGGCTGATGAATTGAGATAAATCAAAGAATAGTAAAGAATAGATGGCAAAGCTATGCAAGTCATGCAACTTAAAAATAGAAAAGGTTCGTTATTATGGAGGAATGTTAGTATGAATCAAAATTAAGTGGTAATGAAATAGTAACTAATAATGAACATCTTATAAAACCTTAGGCTATGACTTTAGTCAAGGTATGGTAGATTAGTGAATAATTAAGCATAACTGAATAAGGAAATAAAAGGATTAAAAATTATAAGTAGATAAGAATTGTGATGTTTTATATGCTTGCATGTGATAATAGTGCATGGTATTTTTGGTTGAATTTGCCACTGATTGCATACTCAATCCATCGGGTGTTCGATGCACAGGTGGTAGATAGGATAATACAATTGAAGATGACCAGTAGTGTAGCTGACGACTATCTAGGTATGACATTAACTAGTTAAATGGTATTGAATTGGTAGAGAAAGGCACTATTGTATGTTATGTGGGTAGTGGAATGGTATGATAACTATACAAAGACTATATTAGCCCACTTTTAGTGTAAATGAGCCTTTGGCTGTAATAGCATCCTAAGTTGATATTTGATCGTAAGATTAGGCATGTGAGTGTAATATGCCTGGTAGGTTAACCTTAGACCACCAGAGCCATTTAATGAAATTTCTATACTGAATAGGAAAAATCCAAGTAAAAGTTAAGCTAAAAGCCCCTAGGGAAATCCAAAGATAAGTGACCTCAAGGGAAGTAACACACTTTGCCTGTTTTCTTTAGGAATAAGTAGGGGGTGTTACACCTGCTGCTCTAATGGTTAATTTAGAGAGCAACATTACTCATATTCACACTTGGTTTTCTACAATCATGCATTTCACATACATATTTTATTTTTAATCATCAATTTAAGGCACTATACATGTTTTCCACATCTTACAACTATCACATATCATTGACACCAAAATAATCAATTTAACATACACATTTTATGCATTAGAACACATGCTTTTCAAACTCAATATTATTTGTACATATACTATAAGGGATACACTTACTTAGATAGCCTTACAACACCCTTTAGAGTGTTCGAAAACCTTCTCTAGCCTTTTTCCTCTTACTTCCTCCTTATCTCTTCTAGAACATAGCCTTAATCCACTTTTAAAAATTTGTAATAAATCATATATGCTTTAAGTCTTCAAATTATCCTTAAATAACTCTTATTGGCACCTATGTAAGCCTTAGAAAAATATCAAAGGTTGAAATTGAAAACTTACTTAAATGGGTGTCATTATTCATTAAGCATTTTCATTCCAAATTTTGTCCAATCTAATCCCTTTTCTATTTAATTTCCACAATAAATCTACTTTAGCTACCCTTAGAAGTTGATTTGAGATGGAGTTTGTGTTTAAATCAAGCTTAAAAGAAGCTTGCTGTAGCAAAAAAATGGTGGAAAGCTTTATGGAAATGGCATGA
>CANXYI012246399.1:0-10365 GCA_948208565.1 Hura crepitans | reverse complement strand
CTACATGCAAATAGCTTTCTTTCATTCATGATTTAACCTTAATAGAATATGCATTTAATCCAATTCCACTACTTATAACTACCACACAATGCCATAACTCACACTTTAGTTAACTAAATCACACATAAATGCACATGAGTTCTTGTATACACTTACAAAGAGATGTAAAATATATCTAAAAGCTCTTTTAAGCCTTCTCTTTCCCTTTTCCTTTGCTTGGTTTAACTTTCTTTACGAACATAATAATACACACATATAAAAATCCATAGAAAATTCATTATACATCTAAACTTTAGAATGACCTTAGAAAGCTCTTATTAGACCCTTAAAATATCTTAGAAAAATATGAAATCCCTTAAAAACTCACTTACTCAAAATAGTGTCACTATTCATCAAAGACTTAAACTCTATAAATCTTCAAAATCAAGCCTTCATTCTAGCTCCAATCACCTTAAAGATGCTTAATATACTTTGATTAGGGGTTCAATTAAGGTTTTATGGTGTTATTTTAAGGATTAAATGAGAAGAAAATAGAGGAACCTAAGAGGGTATAAATCGTTAGCCAAAGAGAGGAATGAGGGAGAAAATGTACTATTCTAACTTTGACCATCCCCTTTTAACCTTGTAATGCCTAAAAATCCTAGTATTATGAATAATGCATCTCGAGATATGAATTTAACTTCTCGAGACTCAGGTCCCACTAATGTGACATAATGGAAGTATTAATCATAATATAATTTTGGGTAAAATTTAAAGTGAAAATGAAGTCATTTATATGGTTAAAAATAACAGTAAATATTTTATGGCAGTGCCACGTGAATAGTGGCCTAGTTTTAGTTTAACCATAAAATATTTGATTTTTGCGTCGAAAAATCTAGGCTTGATACAATTTGATACTTAAATATTCCAAATAGTCTATTGGCATTATAATTAGAATTTTTAAACATTAGGAAGTATTTTGTAAGAATCAAGCAAAGTTAAAAAGTATTGATTTTATTCATTTTTCGAGTTTTCGAGCGCAATTTTTTTGAGGCTTTTAAGACATGATTCAAAAGGCCTTAAGTAATCTTTAAAAGTGTTAATTAGGGATTAAAATAAGTGTAAAATGATTTAAGAGAAATGGAAAATAAAGAGGATAACTTAGAGCCCTTGGATAAAGAGGAGATTAAATCATGACCATTAGTCAAATGACCTATATAAAGGGTTAAATGTATTAATTTAGTCAACATTTGAATATGACTCCTTCCTTCTATCTCCTTGAGCCAACAACATGCTCCTCCTCCTCTTCTTTCCCTTTCTTTTCAATCTTTCACTCAAATTTAACCCCTCAGAAACACTTTTAAACATCAATTCCTTTCAACTAAAGCTTTTTTACGAAGAGAAAGTGAAGAAATCAAGCTTAGAAATAAAGGTTTTAAAGGTAAAAAGATGATGTGAATAGTAACCTATTTTTGATAGAGTGAGGATTTCTTAAGGATCCTTGGGGGTTATATAAGATTTCCATAAGGTTAGATTTCATTTTTGTTGAGCCTTTGATTTTATATTGAATTTTGATGGTGGAATTGGTGTATGTAATGTAGAGAAAAAGGCATCTAACAAATCAAAGGGCAAGGAGAAAGTTTAAAGGACTTATTTGGGGTAGGTTTATTCATGATACTATATATTGTATGCATTAAATTATATGTTAAAATGTGTAATTAACACATGTAATTAATGTGTAATGTTATGTAATGGCATGTAATGTCTCAATATGGTTTGAAATGGTTTATTGTGATTGTATGTGTGTGATTTAATGTCTTGAATGATGGAAAAAGTTATGGTAGTGTGCTTATGTGGATGATGGCCAAATTTCTCAATTACAAGGATGTATGTGTTAAGTGGTTGGAAATAATGTTGTATGAAATGGCTTGTAATGTACTAGGGTGTATGTTGAGTGTTAAATGTAGTATTATGTGGGTTTAATAAGGTCCTAGTTTGTAACACCCTCTACCTAATTCATACACTAGACTAGAGTAGGGAGTGCCACCATATACCGATATTTGATTCCGCTACCCATAAAACCCAATTAATTTAAAACTTTTTATTAATTAAATGATTTCTTTCATTTTGGAGTGGTAAAATACTAAAAATCATTTGGCATGCTTTAGAGGCAACTAATAGGGTTATCGTGTCAAAAATCCTGTAGCATAATAGCTATACTGAGACACTTTTTGAAATAGTACACCTATTAAAGCCACTTCTATAAAAGCATACAACACATCTCAACATCATATAGGCCTTTTTGACCCTCCAAACTCTATCAGAAGACATAGAGCCTCAGGCTTAACTCAATCAGCATTCTCACATGC
The DNA here is from genome assembly GCA_948208565.1 of Hura crepitans. Classification (NCBI taxonomy): domain Eukaryota; kingdom Viridiplantae; phylum Streptophyta; class Magnoliopsida; order Malpighiales; family Euphorbiaceae; genus Hura; species Hura crepitans. The sequence continues at coordinate 8,017 of CANXYI012246399.1, read as the reverse complement.
AACATCATAAGTTATCACACAATTCATGCAAGAAAAATAAAGTTTTTACAATGTTACAACTTTAGTTACAAAACCAACCTAAAGTTTATAGATTAGGCCCAATCCCTCTAGAATCATAAGAGCAGTACTAATAATATTTACATTAATATAATTTTACAAAAAGAGACCAAAAGTACCTAAGAAGGTCAATCTTCGTGTTCTCCTGTGGGTAAAAGCTTGACTCTAATCTACTGCTCTATCACCTACTCATTGCAAACAGGCAATGTGCCAAGCTTTCGCTTAGTGGTGTAACCACTTTAACTTGTTATAGAAGTTTAAGCATACAATTATGCAATAGGTGTCAAGTGAGTCATTTCAAATCATATATATGCACACAATATGATAATAACATAATTATGCAATATTCACAGACACTTGCCTTTAATAGCCTAAAAACTATTTTATGTCCATAATCACAGTAGAATTATTCTTAACATAATTAAAATCAACCATTACACATAAAGTACTCATATATTAGTCATAAACATTCACATGCTCCATTTTACATGGTAATAAGTATAACAACATGCATTTTAATCCATTACCAAACATATGTATCATTACCGCATATTTGGGTTCCAAGACCTTATATACACCAACACCTTAAATATAGGAATATTAAACTCTGTATATACCACATGTATCATGTTAAGAGGTTTAACTCGACATTATGGCAAGAATGTCAATGTCACACATAATGCATCATTTAAAATGCACTTAACATTATTTTATGCTTAATTATGATAGAACCACAATTATCCTTATTATTTTAATACTTTGTTTAATTTATGCTCGTACTAAAGAGACAACTATCCAAAGCTAGATAGCAAATAATGGGCTAACCAAAGGTGCTTAAATGGTGTACTCGAAAGCAATGGTATCCGTAGATATAAAATGCATCAGCCCGAAGGCTCGAGCATATGTGGTGCTAAACAGTGACCCAAAAACCTAGTGCCCATCAACACAAATATGCATATAACCCATAGGCCTACTACCAGAAGGTAAACATTATAGCTACTAATCCTAGTTGACTGGTCAACCTATCCATACGAGGTTGTCTAACTGTATAGGCATCATTAAACTGGTCGATTATCTCATTTTAACCATTTTAACGCATAACATTACTTAAGTCATCTCATGCATAAATGTATCCCATTGGCCATTTTGAATATTAGCAAGGTTCAAACACTCATGCTAAGTAGCATGTCTCCACTAAAACTTAGCATAGCCAAATTAGGATTACAAAAGCTCAAAAACACCAAACGATCATATTGCCTAGGTATAAAAGCTAGAAAGCTCATTCAAAAACATGATCACTCATTATATTGTCACTTTTATCATTAACGTGCATTATAATGTCTAATGCATTAAGGTTATGCACAACAATCACATATCACATGCCATTTTACACAAAATATAGGTATTTAATGATATGCATGCATTATATGGCTGTATACATAGCAATAACCCATACAACATTTAAGATGGCATTCGACCACCAATAAACACACACACTTTATAGTCGTCATATATGCACATTTAAAATGACATTTAAGCATAAAACATGCTATCCAAGTCATTTACACACAATATTCACAAATATGCATATATGGCTTACATACATGAATTTCGGCCTCCACATACCTAAGGCCATTAAAACACACACATATACACACCTACAATTATAAAATCATGCATAGATGCTTAATATCACATCCATATTCTTATAATTAATTATACATGGTCATATGGCATTAATATCATATAATGACTTTATATGGTCATATTATCACATATATGAACATGTCATCTTTTAAGGGCCATTCGGCTAACATATATTCATCGAATGCATCTCATTCATGCCACATATCAACATCTATTAAGGATGCACGTACATGTACATATAAAATACATACAATATTAACAAATGCATAATCTCACATAATGCATTTCTTACTTGATTTCTCTATAAATATGGATTAAATATTCATAATAAATACTAGACCATTACAGTACATGCATTCATCATTCATTCATGTCATGCATGCCCAAATATACATTTAATACTCATATATCATTAAATGCCAATTTATGTCAAAATGCACATAATAGGTTTATATACATTTCATCCAAATTAATGTGATTACATAGACTGAACTTGATCATACGGGATGCCTGATAGTCGCCTATGCCTTTTCCTTACCCTAGAAAGCTCGATTTGAGTTTTTACCTATGAATTAAATAGGTACAATTTTTAAAAAAATCATAGAAAACTCTGAAAAACAAATGAGCCTCTATATACTCTCTTGGGCACCCAAAGAACTTAGGAAAAATATCAAAATTGAAAAAAATTTACTCGATGGTCGGATGTGCACTATTCACCTCTAGAGGGAAATCAAGATTCCTCCTGAGATACTCTACCAAACCGTGATATGGGTTTAGTTTGAGTGGCTCTATTTGTCGGGACCAATTCTCAATGGTGGGTTAGTGCATGAAGGAAGAAAAATGGAAGAGAAGAGAGAGAGGAAGGGTGTCGACAAAGAGAGGGAAAGGGTGAGGGAAATGGGAAGGAAATGGAGGGAAATTGAGGGAATTGGGTATTTATAGTTTATGAAATTATTTTCCCCAAAACTTTGTAAAATTTTTATACTCTCTCAGAAAATCAAAATTCTCTCATTTCTATCCCTAAAATTAGATAAATTCCTCCTCTAAAAACCTTTAAAACCTTAAGCCTGAAAAATGAAGGAAACCCAAAAAATTACTATATTTTTTTCCTAAAGATTAAGTAAAAATACTTTTCGATATCAGCAAATTTTGATTCCAAAGCCAATGGACTATTTGAAATATTTGAGTATCAAGTTGTAATATTTTTAGATTATTTTGAGCAACTTTTGAATTATTTTATGGTTCAGCTTTGCCTATGGCACTATTCATAGGACACTATAATAAAATATTCTTTAGTGTTTTTAACCTTCCAAATGACTTTGGATTGGCTTCAAACTTTGCCCAAAATTCTCTCATAATTAATACTCCCCGTCGGTACACTTAGTGGGACTCAGGTTTTAGGAAGTACTATTCATTCCATGAAATATTATTCATGAAAGTCAGGATTTTCAAGTCGTTACATGGTTGATAAAAATGAGATGAGAAAGTGTTATGTGTGTGTGGTGGCCAAAATTCCTAAATTGGAGATTTGGTTGATGTAGTGATAAAGTTTGTACAATATTGCATAAAATAGGCTAATTGCAGGTTAAATATGCAAATTAATTTATTATACATGCAATGATGATGTTTGCCGTGTGATGCATTAAGTTTCGTGTGATGTTTATGTTGGTACATGGCATGTATATATGAACATATGTTATGATAAACATACTTGAGACATGGAAATGATGGAATATGTAATTTTAAACAAAATGATGCTTGATGACCCCATATGGTCAAATGGCCTAATTATGCTTAATGAAGGTAAGGTGGTTTATGGACCACTTTGGCATAGTAGATTGAATATAAAGATTGATGTTTGAAATTATGCATACAACATGTGTTTAAGGTTAAAGAGCATGGTATGTATGATATGAATGATGAAATGTTTTAGATGTCAGTGAGACATACATGATGACCATTATGTGAATAAGTAATTAAGAAACATAATATTTCCCTTAAGGTAATTTGTTGACCATATATTTAATAAAAGTTACTTTAAAAAGGCGAAACAAAAAAGCAAAAAGTGATGGCCCATATATGTAGACAACCTAGCTCGGATAGGTTGATTTATCACACCCTGACTTTTGGTCTAATTTTCCATGAGGTTAGGAATGGAATTAGAAGAAAAAGTGGGAAATAAAATGGATGTACGGATCATGTAGAGTCAGTTGGCATAAACTACGAAGCAAAAAATGATCGAATGGAAAAATGGTAATTTCATGAAAAGTCTAGGGGTAAATGGGAAATTCACTACTCATGGTTAAAAAGAGGAGAGAGATATATGGGAGTAATGAGCAAGTGACATGTAGCCTAGTAATAAAAAGAAAATGCACAAAAAATGAGGTCGAGAGTGGGCCCAGTGAATAGTGTAGCACCCTCTACCCGGTCTATGAACTGAACTTGAATAGGGAGCACCACTGCATAGCGATATTCAATTTTGCATGCCAGTAAAACTTGATTAATTAAAAACTTCTTATCAAATAAACAAAAAGCAATTTCTTGACTTATAGAGTTGTAAAAACATTGAAAATCATTTGGCACGCATATTGAGATAAGCATTGGGGTCATCGTGTTGAAAATTCGATAGCATAACGACTGTACCGGGACACTTTCCCAAATTTTTATTTGTTTAAAAACACTTCTAAAACATCAATAAACTCATCTCCAACTCCAATGGGTCCTCCTAACCCTCCAATCACAACTCAACACAATGAGCCTCAAGCTCTCCACAATCAACAAACTCACATGCATTATCATCAATCAATATGCAAACATGCGAGAAATAGAAAAACAAAGTCAATAGTTAAAATATTTGAGTACAAAAACCCTATTGTAAAATGCAGATCAGACCTAATCCCTCCGGGATCATAAGAGCACACTAACTATTAACCATTACATTTACATCACAACTACTATTACAAAAAGTACAAAAATACCCACGTAGGGGTTATCTTTATGTATCTTGATATGTACAAGCTTTGGCTTTAATTTGCTGCTCTCTTACCTACACATCACAAACGGGCAATGCGCTAAGCTTTTGCTTAGTGGTGTAATCACTTTAACTAGATTTAGCAATTTAAGCATACATTTATACAATATGTGTTAAGTGATATATATCAAACCATACATATGCACCGATTATGATAATAACATAATTATGCAATTTGAACCCCTAATTACCTTTAATAACTCGAAAACTACCTCATGTCCATAATCACAGTTGTATGTTATTAACATAATTAAAACTAACCATTATGCATAAAGTATTCACATATTGGTCATAAACATACACATGCTTCATAATACATGGCAATGAGCATAACAACATGCATTTTTAAGCCATTAACATAATTATGTGACATTACCACATATTCGGGTTCTAAGACCCTATGTGCATTAACCTATCCATATTATGAGTATAAAACTCCACATACATCATATAAATGGGTTTAACCCAATAATATACTGAAAACATACATGTTAGACATAATGCATCACTTAAAATGCACTTAACATTATTTTATGCTTAATCAGGCAAAAACCACATTTATCCCTTTTTTTTATAATTATTTGTTTAATTTATGCCCATACTAAAGAGATAATTATCTAAGGCTGGATAGTAGATAATAAGCTAGTATTTATGGATACAAAATGCATCAACCCAAAGGCTCGTACATATGTAATGCTAAATAGTGGCCCGAAAGCCTGGTGCCGTCAACACAAAAATACGCATCATGACCCAAAGGCCTACTACCTAAAGGTAAACATTATAGTTGCTAATCCTAGTTGACAGTCAACCTATCCATACTAGGTTGTCTAACAGTATAGGTATTATTAAACTAATCGATTATCTCATTTTATAGCCATTTTAACGCATAGCTTAATTATTGTCATCTCACGCATACATGTATCTTAATGGCCATTTCTCATATTGACGAGGCCTAAACATACATGCTAAGCAACATGTTTTAATCGAGACATAACATTGCCAAAAATAGGATTACATATGCTCAAAATACCAAACAGTCACATTGCCTAGGTGTAAAAGCTAGAAAACTCATTTAGAAACATAAACATGCATCTTTATTATTATTTCATTATTAACATGCATAATAGTGTCAAATGCATCATGTTTATGCATAACTATCACATATTGCATAAATTTTCACATAGTATCGGTATTTTAATGATAAACATTCATTATATGGCTATATCATAGCAATAACTCATAAAACAAATTAAAATGGCATTCAGCCATCACTAGCCACACACATATTATAGCCATCATAAATGCACATTCGGGATGGCATTTTAGCATCAAAACATGATATCCAAGTTATTTATGAACATAATGTCATATAACAACATTATAGGGTCATATAACTACATAAGTGAACAGAGCATCATTCTAGGACCATTCAGCCCCTATACACCCACCATGCATTGCATTTTATGTCACATAATATCAAATATTAATGTTATACATGTAAATGCACCTTAGTCACATACGACCTCACTATATGTCAAAAATCACATAATGCCATTTATCCCATAATTACTTCCTAAAAGTGTATCACACATGTATGACATGTTCTAGCCATCACATTTTATGTATACAATATCAAACAATCACATTTTAATCAACCATAACGTTTATTAGGCATTAATACAACTAATGACAATTTTTACTATTATGTAATTGTATGGCATATTAAAATTCAAGCATTTAATCTCGAGTTAATGTGATTACACATATTAAAATAAGTTGCATGAGATGCCCGAAGTCGGCCTAAGCCTTCTCGTTACCTCGAGAGGCCCGAGTTGATGCCTAGCCTACGAATACAAAAGGGTACAAATTTTAAAAAATAATATAAAATAATACACATGTCAAAAAATATTTTAAGCCTAGATTGTGCTCTATGACACCCTAGGAACCCATGAAAAATATCAAACTCAAAAAAAGTATAGAGAGTCAGGTGGTCACTATTCACCTCGAGAATCTTCTCGATTTTTCTCCCAAAATACTCTGCCGTTCCCGGTGATTTTAGTGTCCATAGACTTATCTTGGGATGCTCTTCGATTTGAGTATAATTTTTTCAGATGGGTCCCTCTAGAGAGGAAGAAACCAAAGGGAGATGGGAGAAAGAGAGGTGGATGGGATTTGAGGAAGAGAGGGTTGGAGGAGGTGAGTTATAGTGTGTGGGAAGGAAATTATAATTTCCCTTTTTATACTTTTCCATAAAAATTTTTTCTTTCCTTTGAAAAATTATTATAATCAATAGGAATGTCAATTTTTCTCCATTCCTATTCCCAAAATTCCATAAATCCAAACCCTAAATCATCTCAAAATCTTAAACCCAAACTATGACAAATACCTAAAAAATTAATGTATTTTATATCCTAAAAATTTAGTAAAAATACTTCCCGATCTTAGAAAATTTCGATTCTAAATCCAATAGACTATTTGAAATATTTGAGTTCTAGGTTGCAACATTTTTAGATTATTTTGAGCAACTTTTTATTTTATTTATGTTCAGCTTTGCTTGCAGCACTATTTACAAGACGTTGCCATAAAATCTTATGTAGCTTTTTTAACCATCCAAACGACTTCGGATTGGCTTTAAACTTTGCCCAAAATTCTCTCATAATTAATATTACCCATTGGTACAATTAGAGCAACTTGAGTTTCGAAAAGCACTATTCACCCCGAAAAGTACTATTCACGAGAGTCGGGATTTTCAGGCCGTTACAAATACTGCCACCCAGGTCGTGAATAGTGTCCCTAGGCCAAATTGAGCAAACCCAAAAAAAAATTTGTATTTGTTATAAGATGCATTATGGTGAAATTTGGGAAGCATTTGAGGTCATATAGGAGGTTAAAAGTCAAAAATAAAATATGAATTTGCGATTTATAGCAGAATGTAAATTACTTAGAGCTAAATGGAAAAATTTAGAAACATGATAAAAAAATTCTGAGAGTGGCACGTTCTAATGGTAAAAAATTATAAGGAATTTAAAAATCATAGTGTTGGAATTTTCTAAAAATGGGAAGTAAGGGAAAAAAATTAATGAAATAAATTCACATTAAATGTGTACATATGTGAGGAAAATGATAAATAATTATGTAGGGAGCTTTTTTGGCCATTGGATTAAATAGTAATAAGATTAATCTTGGCCATACAAATGGAATTAAGTGGGAAGATGAGTTGTAAAGGATTAAATGATATTTTTAAACCAATTACATGTGGAAATCCCAACCATCTAAGTGTAA
>CANXYI012246384.1:0-16583 GCA_948208565.1 Hura crepitans | reverse complement strand
TATATTACTGCTTATCGAATGACACCTATTAAATTGAAAGAATTGAAGGTGCAATTGTAAGAACTTTTAGATAAGGGTTTCATCAGACCTAGTGTTTCACCTTGGGAAGCACCTATGTTGTTTGTAAAGAAAAAAGATGGCTCACTTTGATTGTGTATTGATTACAGACAGTTGAATAAGATGACAATGAAAAATAAATATCCTTTGCTTAGAATATATAACCTCTTTGATCAGTTAAAAGGTGCGGGCATTTTTTCCAAGATCAACTTAAGATTCGGATACCATCAGCTAAGAGTCAAAGAAGCTAATATTCCTAAGATTGCTTTCAAAACTAAATACGGGCATTATGAGTTCTTAGTGATGCCATTTGGTCTCACAATTGCCCCGATAGCTTTCATGGACTTAATGAATATAATATTTCAACCTTACCTAGATGAGTTTGTAGTGGTATTCAATAATGATATTCTGGTATACTCTAAGACTAGAGAGGAATATGAATAGCATCTCATGGTTGTGTTACATACTCTGAGGGAGAGAAAGCTATATGCCAAGCTATGTAAGTGTGAATTTTAGCTAACTAAAGTAGCTTTACTAGGACACATAATGTCAACAGAAGGCATTAGAGTAGACCCCAACAAGGTCAAGGTAGTGTTAGAGTGGGAACCTTTGAGGAATGTGTTAAAGATACGAAGTATCATGGAATTAGCTAGGTACTACAAGAGGTTTATGAAGGGATTTTCCATGATTGCAGCTCCTTTAACTAGATTGATTAGAAAGAATGTAAAATTTGAGTGGGATGATAAATGTTAGGCCAATTTTGAGAAGTTGAAAAATATTTTGACAAAAGCTTCTATCCTAATTCAACTTAAATAGGGTAAGGACTTTATAGTGTATAGTGATGCCTCACTTAATGGTTATGAAGGAAAGGTTGTAGCCTATGCTTCAAGATAGTTAAAGCCATATGAGAAGAATTATCTTACTCATGACTTGGAGCTAGATACCTTTGTATTTGCTTTGAAAATTTTAAGGCACTACTTATGTGGTGAGAAATTTTACATCTACATAGATCACAAGAGTTTAACTTAAAAAGGAATTAAACTTAAGGTAGAGAAGGTGGCTAAAACTGATTAAGCATTATGATTGTTTAATAGATTGCCACCCATGGAAAGCTAATGTGATAGCAGAATCTTCGACTAGGAAATTTATGGTGACATTGAGATTTATGAATGCTAAATTACAGTACATCATAGAGAATGCTATGTTGGTTGAGTTACAAATTAAACTAGATTTTAGACAGTAGATAAAGGAAACATAGGGTAAAGATGAGTGACTGATATAGCTAGTAAATAAAGTTCAAGTAGGGAAGGACTAGGATTTGACTTGAGTGAGGATGTATGTCTATATTACCAAGGTAGGTTGTGTGTACCTAGTATAGATGACTTGAGATTATAGATACTGAAGGAGGCATATAAAGCTTCTTATTCTATAGACCCTGGTAGTACTAAGATGTATTTAGACCTAAAGCTTTAGTATTGGTGGTCAAGTATTATAAAAGTTATGGCAGAGTATGTTGCTAGATGTCAGTATTAGTGGTCAAGTATTAAAAGAGATATGGTAGAGTATGTTGCTAGATATCTAACATGCTAATAGGTAGAGGCTGAACATTAAGTTCTTTTTGGATTATTGCATCCTATAGCATTACTAGAATGCAAGTGGGAAAAGGTGACAATGGACTTTGTAATGGGATTTCCTATGACTAATGGTAAAGGTGATGATTTTTGGGTGATTATTGATAGACTGACTAAGACAACTTACTTCATCCTTATAAAAATAGACTACTCACTGGAAAAGTTGACTAAATTATACATTGATGAGATTATCAGACTTCATAGTGTACTTATGGAAATCATTTAAGATAGAGATCCTCAATTCAGTTTAAGGTTTTAGAAGAAGTTACATGAAGCCTTAGGCACTAAATTGACCTATAGTATAGCCTTTCACCCTCAGACAAATAGACAATAAGAAAATGTGATACAAGTGCTTGAGGATATGTTGCACAGTTGTGCCATTGAATTTAAAGGCAGCTAGGTTCAATACTTGTCTTTAGCTAAGTTTGCCTATAATAATAGCTATCAAACTAGTTTAGGCATTGCCCCATATGAATCACTATATGGCACAAGGTTTAGAAATCCTTTCTGCTAGATTGAGATTGGGAAGAATAAAATATTAGGAGTTAATTTGATTAGAGATGCAGAGGAAAAGGTTAGGGTGATAAGAGAAAGATTGAAAGCTATAGTTGATAGATAGAAATCCTATGCAGATCTAAAATGGAGGGATATTGAATATGTTGTTGGTGAGAAAGTATTCTTAAAGGTGTTTCCATGGAAGAAGGTCCTTATATTTGGGAAAAAGGGAAAGTTGAGCCCCAAATTCATTAGACCATATGAAATCATAGAAAAAGTGGGACCTATAGCATATAGGCTAGCCTTGCCATATGAATTGTAATCAATTCATGATGTGTTTCATGTCTTAATGCTGAGGCAATACAAATCAGATCTTTTCCATATAGTTCTAACAACAGATGTTGAAATACAGTGAGACTTGAGCATTGAAGAAGAACTAATACAGATATTAGTAAAAGAGGTAAAGTAGTTGAGGAATAAAGCCATTCCTTTGGTTAAAGTCCTCTAGAGACACTACAATGTAGAAAAAGCTACATGGAAGCCTGAAGAGTAGATGATGGCTTAATATCCACACTTATTCACTCCAAGTAATTTTGAGGACAAAATTTCATAAGAGAGGAAGAATTGTAACGCCCATAAGTCTAAGCTCTATGAACAATACCATTGAGGTCAAAAAGTGTTCCCAAAGTCCTGTATCACCTACATATGGCATAAGGTAGAGGTACTAGTCATGAAACTTTGAGGGGCCATAAAATGATGATATTAACTTAATTTAAAAATTTAGTAGAACTAATAAATTATTTTATGCTGTAATCTAGTAGGCTGTAGGCTCATATGGAGTCGGGCTAGGAATGACTAGGGATATGCTCAAAAGGACTTGAAAATTCCATACCCTGAAGGTTAAAAATTCCTTTGAATCCATTAGTGAAAGAAATTTTAAACTCTGAGGTTGTTTGTAAATTTTCTTAATTATAGGGTTTTGCCTGTAAATCGAGGCAGTTGGTTAATTGTCCTATTGGTGGAATTTGGCCGTGAAATTTTATGAGCCTCTAAATGGCAGTAATCAAGGATTTTTAAAACAAATATAATAATTTTTAGAGGTCTGAGTGATTTTTAAAAGTTCCTCAAAGTTTTTATCAAAATTAAGGTTTTTCGAGATGCTCAGGTGGCATGCGACCCCACCCTTGCCACCTTAGCATCTATACAAACCCTCTTATGACACTTAAGTGGCCATATATCCTTACCTATTCACCCTCTCCTTTTCTTTTCTCTTTGTCTCGTTGTTATTTTCAGCTTCCATCCACCATTTTTGCTTCATTTTCCAAGCTTTTCCCTTGCCAATTGCCACCAAAAATCTTGTAATTGTTTTGCTAATTGAATTTTAAAGGTTTTTGGAGCCATAGGAGTCTCGAAAGCTCAAAGAAATTTAAGGACTTTTGAGTGTTCATACAAGGGGTGCTTATGGCCCAACTTTTTATGGGTAAGCAATTTCACCCTTTTTAATTTATTTCTTAGAGGATTTGGTAATGCTAAGAATGCCTCTATGATTAGAATTTGCTTTGGAGACTTGTGAGATTTTTTAATGATTTTAAAATGGGAAGGGTGCGAAAGGAAGCTAAGGCAAAGTGAAGTGTGCTTTGGCCTTTCTCAAGGTTAAAGTAAAGAATTCATCTCCTTTAGTAGCAAGGTAAGTGAATTTAAATCAATGAAGGCATGTATATCAGAATTTCTATCTAATAGGCTTAGAATCCTTGTATCAAAATGGTGAAAAATACAACTACTGTGTGTGAATTAATGAATTAGGATTGTGTTTATGCTAATTATATGTAGAATGAAGGATTAGAATTGTGATTTGATGAAAAAAATGAATGGAAGGGTGAGTTCCCCATTTGGCTAAGAGGTTTGTAGGTTGTGTGTGATGTGTATATGGCTTGTTAAGGTGATTTTGGCATAACTTCTAAGGTACAGGACATGAAAGATGCATGAATTATATATGTATATGGTGAAAATTATAACTATTGATGTATGTGTGAGTAGTAAGGCAAGAATGAAAGCAATATGGGATACCTTTTTAAGGTTAGAAAAGGGTTGGAAAATGAACATGAATTTGGGTTGTAATAACTTGATAAAAGTGACCTTAAATGGATTAGTTTTGGCATGAAAATAGTACCTTAAATTGGTCTAACTTGTAATGTTTATATGACATGGAATGAAAGCTACTTTTATAGCTTTCTGAGATATACATTTTAAATTGGCTTTAGGCCTATGAATGTGTATGATAATGAGTGCAAGTGGCACTAAAAAATGACTTAAAATGGCCACAGCAAAATTTTGAATTGACGTATAACAATCCCGTAAAAATGAATTTTGGGGCCATGTTTAAAATGACTACTTAGTATGTATATACATAAGCCAAAATAATGGATTAGACTAGATTTAATATGACTTTAATTATTCCTAAGATGTTCCCTAAAATATTTTAAAAAATTGAGTCGTAATTGTCTGATAGGGCTAAAAATGACCTATAACAATCCTAGTTAAAAATCAACTATCCAATAAAAATTATAATTAACTATTTTTCAACTTAGAATATTATAAAAAGATGATCAATAAAGAAATAAACTTAAAATGAAGTCAGATAGCTCATTAGTTAGACACCTACTGGATGGGATGACCGGTCAACTTAGGGATTAGCAACTACTAGATTGTCTGTTTATCATATTAGGCCGGTGCAGTGGCCAAGGTCTATAATTAGGCCATTACACTAGTCTACAAGTCAGACAACTACATTGCTATCATTTTTATCTATATATTAGACTAAGCTAGTGTAGCAATGAATGTCCTTGAAGGGGCCACTACACTAGTCTATTAGGCAAACTTGGATGAATAATTTGACATGATAAGTCAGCAATGAGAGGTTTATGGACTGATCCCTATGCACAATTGCTCACTATTTTGCCCCTTAGGAGATTTTTGTGAACTGATCCCTATGGTTGTATTAGGTCGTTGCAATGATTAAGGTCTAAAATTTAGGCCACTGCACATTTTTTTAGTTCCTTATTAGTCCAGTGTGTATAAGTGACATCTATCTAGTCGGGCCTATGAAATAGAATTAAAGTGATAATCTAGAATAATTGATGATAATTTATGATGATAAATTTAATAAACAAAACACAATGAAATTTTGGTATTTTTGAAGTAAACATGGCATATCATCTAAAAGGCATTAGTCACCTAGCATATTATCCACACACTACATTTAGACCTGTAACGACCCAAAAATCCCGACTCTCATAAATAGTACTTTCCGAGATGAATAGTGCTTCTCAAAACTAGAGTCACACTAAGCATACCAATAGGAAGTATTAATTACGAGAGAATTTTAGGCAAAGTTTAAAGCCAATCCGAAGTTGTTCAGATGGTTAAAAAAGCTAATAAAGATTTTAAGGTAGTTTTCTATGAATAGTGCTGCAAGCAAAGTTGAATCGTAAAATAAATAAAAAAGTTGCTCAAAATAATCTAAAAATATTACAACTTGATACTCAAATATTATGAACTATCCAATGGCTTTCAAATTGGAATTTTTCAAGTTTAAGAACTATTTTTACCCAATTATCGGGACATAAAATATATTAATTTTTAGGTTATTGTCGTAATTTGAGTTCGAGATTTTGGGAGAATTTAGGGCTTGGATTAATGGAATTTTTGGGATTGGAATGGGGGAAAATTGACTTTCCTATCAGTTATAATAATTTTTCGAAGGATGGAAAAATCATCTTGTTTAAAAGTATAAATAAACAAAGTTTTTCACTCCACCCATTTATACCAAACCCACTATCCTCCTCCTTTATATACCTAATTTTTTGCCCTCTTTCTCCACTCTTTTTCTTCTTTGATTTCTTTCTTCTCAAGCTGACCCACTTCAAAAGCCTATACTGGAATTGAAGAGCATTCAAAGGTGAGTTCGTTGACACCAAAATCATCAGGAATGGCGGAGTATTTCGGGAGAAAAATTGAGAAGAATCTCTAGGTGAATAGTAATATCTCAACTCTTGGGTTTTTCTTTTCCACAAATTTTATTTTTTTACAAGTTCTTTGGGTGTTGTAAAGCACATATATAGGCTTAAAATATTTTTTTGATGTTTATATTATTATATATTAATTTTTTATTTTTGAACCCTTTTGTATTCATAGGCAAAATAACAACTCGAGCCTCTCGAGGCAAGGAAAAGGCTTAAGCCAACTTCGAGTGTCCTTTACAACCTTGTTTGGTATGTGTAATCACTTTAATTTGCCACAAATTTGCATTTAATGTATTAATTACTTTATGTCCATATTAGTAATAAATGGTATTAAATGCATAAAAATACAATAAATGATATAATTGTAATTTATGATGAATAGAATGAAAAATGCATGATATGTGATAGCTTAGAGTGGTTATGAATGATGAAATTTTGGAAGGATGTTGATATAGAGTTTATTAATGCATTATGCGAGTTAAAAGCTGATTATGCCATGTTATCTACCGTATGCCTAGAAATGTGTACATATGGTTATTGTATGATTAGAACATGTATAATAGATGTAAAGTGTTGTATATTGCTAATTATATACAAATGTACAACATTATGCTATCTTGAACCGATAAATGCAATAATGTGTGTGCATATGTTCTTATTTATTTGAAAGTATCATATGTGCATGAATACGATGTGCTAATATGCTAAAAATGGATTTTTCACGTATAATGGATATTTATGTTTGATAAATCCATAAAGAAGTAATGGGTGACCATTTGAATGCGAATATTGGAAAATGCCATGAAATGATTATTTGAATTGCTAATTGTGTTTTTATGTTACATATTAATATGTTGTTGTGTTTTGATGTCTTTACACTTTGAAAATGGATCCTATGGGTGTAATAGACATTAATAAGACTAAGTTGGCCGAGTTTATGTGTTTAGGCCATGGAAAGGTGTAATGAGGCCAATGGTGTTTTTAAGTAATATAATAATATAAAAAGTGAAATTAGTTATTTTACACATAATGACATGTTTAATGATGCCTATATAGTTAAACAACATAGTTTGGATAGGTTAACTAGTTAACTAGGATTGTAGCAGCTGCTAGCATAACTTCGGGTATAAGACCTACGGTTCATTGATTTATGCACCGATAGCTATGAGAGCCTTTAAACCTAAGTTTGATTACACATCTAAGGATGTGAGAGCCTTTGGGGCTAAGATTATGTGTTAATGGGCATGAGAGCCTTCATGCTAAAGATTTACATACCTAAAGGGTATGTGAGCCTTTGGTCCTAACTATTATGCATCTATGGATGTGAGAGCCTTCGGGCCTAAGTATATATACCTATAGGTACCAATGTCTTCAAGCCTAAGTAATTCAGTTATCTAGTCTTGGTTAATTATCTTATTAATATAGGCATAAGTTAAATAATTAAAATTGTTAAAAATACATAAATTGAGATTTATGTTCAATGGCACTAATTTGTGACATAATGACATAATGAGGCCGAATGACTCAAAATCAATCTTAAGGTATCTAAATGTGTTTATTATCATTAGTATTGCTATAAACTATAATTATATGTTAATACGATGCAAAACATTAATATGGACTATTATGATGTGCATATATGAGTCTATGTGTTCATAAGGGCAATTATGACCAAAAAACATGTATTTCATTATTCTTTGCAATGTTTGACTACTGTATGGGTTCTTATAATTGCTATGATGATAATATGATATATATTGTACCTTATAGCCTATAAATGATTATTACATGATGTTTGTTACTTTTGGCATAATTGATATTTAAAGGCATGATTATTGCTTGAAATGGGCATGGTTGTGTATAAGTCTCTGAAAATGTATTTTGTGATTTTAAAACTGAAAATGTATTTTGTGATTTTAAAACTAAAAATGACTTATGTTACACACACACACATATAGATATATATATAAAGACATGATAAAACTAATCTTTTTACAAGTTAAAGTGATTATACCACAAAGCAAAAGATTAGTGCATTGCCTATTTGCGATACATAAGTAATAGGGTAGCAAATTAGAGCTAAAGCTTTTGTATATTAGGAGACACGAAGATAACCCCTACATGGGTATTTTTGTAATCTTTTTATAATAGTGATGTCATGTAAATGTAATAGTTACTTGTTAGTGTGGTTTTATGATCCCAGAGGGATTGGGTCTAGTCTACATTTTGCATTGGCATTTTGTACTCAAATAATATTACTATTGGCTTTGCTTTTTTGCTTTTCACTTGTTGTGTGATGATATATGTGTTTGCATTTGAGAATGTTGACCATAGAGAGCCTGAGGCTCATTGTGTTTTATGTTGGAGGGTTAGGAAGACCCATTGGAATTTAGAGATGAGTTTATTAATTATATAGTAGTGTTTTTAAGTAGGTAAAAATTTGGAAAAGTGTCCCGATACAACCATTATGCTGCCAAATTTTCAATGTGATGACCCTAATGTTTACCTCAATTTGCATGCCCAAAGGTTTTTGATGTTTTATTTCATTTTCAAGTGAAGAAAGGTTTTCTTATATAAAAGTTTTAAATTTTAAGTGATTTTGGATAATGGAACTAGATATCATTATGTGTGCATAGGTCCCTCCTTCGGGTCTAGTGTACAGATCGAGCGGAGGGCATCAGACTTAATGGTATTAGAGCATCTAGTTAGGGTTTCCTTTAAACCTATGGGTTACACAAGAGCATTTAAAGAGTCATAATAAATTTACATCAAATACTATTACATCTTTGTCTCATAATTTGTTTTTATTACCTACAGGTATGGGATTTGAGTAGTAGAACTATGCCTTTTGAGCAAGAAGGGGTAGAAAGCCATGCTCCTTCTACCTTTAGACAAGGCAAAGTATAGCCTGAGTATGTGACCCCTTATGATCCTGGACATGTTGTTATTGGATAGCAAGGTCTACTTGCTTGGTTATACATAATGCTGGATTCTATCAGGTAAGCAACAGTAGCTGTTGTGAATGCTACTACTATGGTTGCTAATACACAAGTTGTTCTACCTCTAATGCAACAAGAATAGCTGGCATTTTAGAGAACTTATATGCAGAGGTTAATTGAGAATGGGGCTTAGTTCTTTAAGGGAGAAGAATAAGATAGGTCTACCAGAGCTAAATACAAGTTAGACTAGATGACTTGTATTATGCAGCAGTTAATATGCCCATAAGATGAGTATGTTGCATGTGCCACCTCAATGCTATTAGAAGAAGCATTCAAATGATGGAAGTGATCACTAAACACAAGATAGTTGCGGATATCACCTAGGATTTCTTTTTAAAGGAATTCAAGGGAAAGTATGTCACAGAGCATTACCTAGACAAGAAATACTAAGAATTTATGGATCTCAGATAGAGACATAGAATAATCTCTGAGTATGAGAAGGAATTTGCTCATCTGAGCCAATATATAAAGGTTGTGGTTATGATAGAAGAATATCGATATAAGAAGTTTGAGAAGGGGCTAAACTTAGATGTCATATAATAGGTTGCTCCTATAAAAGCTTGAGACTTTTCAGCCTTAGTAACAGCCTGTCACACAATAGAGATGGTGAATGAGCTAAAATAGAAGCAAGATAGCTTCAAGAAGAGATCTTTTGGACATAGGCAAGGTAGTTTTGGTATGCATTTGATAAGAAGCACAAAAGTAGTCAGTCTAGACATTATCAGGGCAAGCAATCAGACAGATCATAGAGGTCCGGACAAGGTTCTAGAAAATAGACCTGAGCACAGACTCAAGCTTCAGGTGCTCCTATATCCACTACAGGTAGTGCTATGACACCTGCTTATGAGACTTTCCATAGGAGACATCTAAGGGTTGTTAGAGACTCATACCTAGATCTTGCTAGGGTTATGGCTCCAAAGATCATTTTTAAAAAGATTGCCCAATGAAACCATATGTTCCATCATAGAAGCAGGATAAGAGAGATACAAGAAGTAGAGCTAGGGCTAGTTAGAAAGACAAGATAAAAAGTAGAGCTCTAGCGAGGCAATATGCCATATGAGCTAGAGAAAAGGTAAAGGCTACTGATGTTACAATGAGTACATTTCATATCTTTGATTTACCTGCTTTAGCACTAATAGACCCTAGGTCCACAGATTCTTATATCTGTATTAGACGGGTTTTAGATCAAGGTTTAGAATTAGATGACCTTAGCTTTGACATGATGGTTAGCAATCTTATAGGATAACATGTTATAGTGAGTAAAGTATATAGAGACTGTCCATTGTTAGCACAACGACAAGTTTTCTCTATAGATCTCATTGACTTACCATTTAATGAGTTCGATCTTATCTTAGGCATGGATTAGTTATCTAAGAATCATGCCATGGTGGATTGCAAAAAGAAGAGGATCACATTACAAGCTAATAATGAGTCAGAAGTGACAGTGTTGGGTGAAAGATCGAATTGCATTGCTAATGTAGTTTTAGTGACTATGGCTAGAAGAATGATACAAAAGGCTTATGAGGTATACCTTGCTTATGTGGTTGACACTATAAAGGAAACATAAAATAAAGCCAGATTCCTATAGTAGATGAGTTTGGGTATGTGTTCCAAGATAAGTTACCCAGTTTGCCACTAAAATAAGAGTTGAAAATTGGGATTACGGTGATGCTAAGTATAACATTAGTTTTCATAACGCTATATAGAATTGCTCCTGTGGAGTTGAAAGAATTAAAGATTCAGTTACAAGAGCTTATAGATAAAGGTTTTATTAGACAGAGTGTTTTGCCATAGGGAGCACTAGTTCTATTTGTCAAGAAGAAGGACGGTCCTTAGAGACTTTAAGTGGATTATAGATAGTTGAACAAAGTCACCATTAAGAACAAGTATCCTTTACCATAGATTGTTGATCTTTTTTATTAGCTTAGAGGGGTAGGTGTCTTCTCTAAGATTGACTTTAGATCTGGGTATTATCAGTTTAGAGTAAAAGAGGTAGATATACACAAGATGGCTTTCAAGACTAGATATGGTCACTATAAGTTCCTAGTGATGCCTTTCGGGTTAACTAATGCATCAACGACATTCATGGACCTCAATAACAGGATCTTTAGGCCATTTCTAGATTAGTTTGTGGTAGTCTTCATAGATGACATTCTTATGTATTCTAAGAATCGAGAAGAGCATGAGAAGCATCTACGGATGGCTTTACAGATTTTGAGGGATTAAAAACTCTATGCAAATTTTAGCAAGTGTGACTTTTGGCTAGAGGAAGTAGTGTTTTTCGGGTATATAGCATCGATCAAAGGTATAAGGGTTGATCCTAGTAAGATTCAAGCAGTTATGGACTAGAAACAACCAAGGAACAAAATTGAGATTAGGAGTTTCTTAAGGTTAGCTGGCTATTACAGAAGGTTTATAAAAGGGTTTTCCTTGATTACATCCCTTATGACATATCTTCTGAGGAAAGATGTGAGCTTTGAATGGGATAGCAAGTGTCAAGATAGTTTTGACAAGCTCAAGAGTAGGTTGACAAAAGCTCCAATTTTAGTTTAAATAGTGTCAAGGAAAGAGTCAAGATAGTTTTGACAAGCTTAAGAGTAGGTTGACAGAAGCTCCGATTTTAGTTCAGATAGTGTCAAGGAAAGAGTTCACCATATACGTGATGCTTCACTGAATGTGTTAGGTTGTGTACTCATGCAAGATGGTAAGTTGTTGCTTATACTTCTCAACTATTAAAACCTCATGAGAAAAACTACTCTATGCATGACTTAAAGGTCATAACCATTGTGTTTGCCATAAAGATATAAAGGCGCTATCTATATAGAGAGAAGTGTTATGTTTTCACCAACCATAGAAGTTTGAAGTATCTGCCGATGTAGAAGGAATTAAACATGAGACAAAGGAGATGGATGGAGTTAATCAAGGATTATGATTGTCTTATTAACTACCATTCTTATAAAGCTAATAAAGTTGTAAATGCCTTAAGTAGAAAGCTTATGTCAACTTTAAAGTCAATGCATGTTAATTAAAAGCTAAAAGATAATGGTGGTCTGTTGGCCAAGTTGCAAGTCAAGTCGAGCTTGATATAGATGGTAAAGGATTCCTACAAAGATAATCATAGACTTTAGAGCATCATAAGTAAGATTTAAAAGGGGAAGTCTACTGAGTTTGTGATTAAGGAAAATGGTTATTTGTACTATTATGACCGACTATTATGCCAAAGAAAGAGGATTTGAGACAATAAATTCTATAAGAAGTACACAATGCTCTATATGTTATGCATCGAGGTAGTACAAAGATGTACTAGGATAAGAAGATAGCCTATTAGTGGCTAGGCATAAAGAGAGACATAGTAGATTATATGACTAAATGCCTCACTTGTCAACAAGTGAAGGCCGAGCATCAGGTTCCTTCTAGTTTGCTTCATCCCATAGCAATACCATAATAAAAGTGGGATCAAATTACTATGGACATTGTGATTGGACTATGGATGACCAGGAATAAGCATGATTATGTTTGGGTAGTGGTTGATAGATTGATCAAGTCTGCTCATTTCATTTCGGTGAGAAAGGATTACTCTATGGAGAGATTAGCAGAACTGTACATTGATGAGATAGTTAGGCTTCATAGAGTGCCTTTTTCCATCATTACAAATAGAGATCGCCATTTTACATCAATATTTTTGAGGAAACTCTAAAATGCTTCAGGGACTCGGCTCAATTTTAGCACAGCTTTTCATCCACAGATAAATGGTCAGTCAGAGAAGATCATTCAGATTCTTGAGGATATGCTTTAAGCATGTGCCATAGAGCTTAAGGGCAGTTGGGACAGATATTTATCTTCAGCGAAATTTGCTTACAACAATAATTATCAAGTGAGTCTGGGTATGGTTCCTTATGAGACATTATATGAGAGACGATGTAGAACTCCCTTATGTTGGAATGAGTTGAGTGAGCACAAGCTTATGGGACTACATTTGGTTAAGGATAATGAAGAAAATATGATGATTATCACAGAAAAACTAAAAGCTACTTCAGATGGATAAAATCCTATATGAATTTGAAAACAAAAGATATCAAGTATGAAGTTGGTGATAAAGGTTAAGGTTTTCTTAAAGTATCTCCATGGAAAAAGGTGTTAAGGTTCTATCAGAAAGGGAAGTTGAGTTCGAGGTTCATTAGACTATACGAGATCACAGAACGTGTGGGTCCATTATCCTATAAACTAGCTTTACCTTTAGAGTTGCAGCAGATTCATGATGTGTTCCATGTTTCATTACTGAGAAGATATAGATTAGACCCTTCACATGTTTTGATAGTAGATGAAGTGCAATTAAGACTAGACTTGTCATATGAAGAAGAACCTATTGGTATCCTAGCCAGAGAATTCAAAGAATTGCAAAACAAGACTATGCCATTGGTGAAAGTCAGATAGTGACATCACAGCATGGAATAAGCTACTTGGGAAAGCGAGAATCAAATACGGGAATAATACCCACATTTTTATTAAACTAGGTATGTTGAGGATGACATCTTTTTCTAAGAGGGGAAGAAATATAATGATTCAAAAATCTTGACTCTTGTGAATAGTACTTCCTGAGATGAACAGTGCTTCTCAAAATGCGAGTTACGCTAAGTGTACCGATGGGAAGTATTAATTATGAAAGAATTTTGGTGAAGTTTGAAATCAATCTAAAGTCATTCGGATGGTTAAAAATGCTAATTAAGATTTTATAGCAGTCTCTTATGAATAGTGCCGCAGGCAAAGCTGAACCGTAAAATAAATAAAAAGTAGCTCAAAATAATTCAAAAATATTACAACCTAATACTCGAATATTTTGAATAGTCTAATGGCTTTGGAATCAAAAATTTTCAAGTTTGGGAACTATTTTACCCAATTTTTAGGATATAAAATGTATAAATTTTTAGGGTTATTATCCTAATTTGGCTTTGATATTTTAGGAGGATTTAGGCCTTTGGTTAATGGAATTTTAGGATAGGAATGGGGGAAACCCGACTATCCTATCAATTATAATAATTTTTGGAATGAAGGAAAAATTATTTAGTTTGAAAGTATAAATAGGAGAAGTTTTTCACTCCACCCATTTATACCAAACTCACCATCCTCCTCCTCCATGCACCTAAATTTCTACCCCTTTCCTCTTCTCCCTTTCTTATTTGATTTCTTTCTTCTCAAGCTGAACCACTCTGCAAGCCTACACTCAAATTGAAGAGCATCTCGAGACAAGTTCATGGATACCAAAATCATTAGGAATGGCGGAGTATTTTGGGAGAAAATTTTAGAAGAATCCTGAGGTGAATAGTAACCTCCCGACTCTTGGGTTTTTCTTTTTTACAAATTTTATTTTTCACGAGTTCCTTAGGTGTTGTAGAGCACATATATATGGTTGAAATATTTTTTCAATGTTTTTAATATTTTATGTTAATTTTTTATTTTTATACACTTTTGTATTTATACGTGAAACGATAAGCCGAGCCTTTTAAGGCAAGGAGAAAGCCTAGGTCGACTTCGGGTGTCCCGTATGACCTTGTTTGGTATGTGTAATCACTTTAATTTGCCACAAATTTGGATTTAATGTATTAATTGCTTTATGCCCATATTAGTAACAAATGGTATTAAATGCATAAAAATACAATAAATGATATAATTGTAATTTATGATGAATAGAATGATAAATGCATGATATGTGAGGGTTTAGAGTGGTTATGAATGATGAAATTTTGCAATAATGTTGATATGGAGTTTATCAATGCATTATGTGAGTTAAAAACTGATTATGCCATGTTATGTGCCGTATGCCTAGAAATGCATGCATATGGTTATTGTATGATTAGAACATGTATAATGGATGTAAAGTGTGGTATATTATTGTGGAATGACTTGATATACAAATGTGCAACATTATGCCAACTTGAACCAATAAATGTGATAATGTGTGTGTATGTTCTTATCAATTTAAAAGTATCGTATGTGCATGAATGCGATGTGAAAATATGCTAAAAATGGATTTTTGATGTATAATGGATATGTATGAGTTATAAATGCAAGCAGAGGCAATGGGTGACCATTTGAATGCAAATATTGGTAAATGCCATAAAATGATCGTTTAAATCAATAATTGTGTTTTTATGTGACATATTGATATCTTGTTGTGTTTCAATGTCATTATACCTCGAAAATGGATCCTACGGGTGTAATGGACATCAATAGGCCTAAGTTGGCCAAGTGTATATGTTTGGGCAATACAAAGATGCAATGAGGCCAATGGTGTTTTTAAGTAATACAATAATAGAAAAAATTAAATTGGTTTTTTTACACATAATGGCTTGTTTAATGATGACCATATAGTTAGCAACCTAGTTTGGATAGGTTAATCGATCAACTAGGATTGTAGCGGTTGCTAGCATACCTACGGGTATGAGGCCTATGGGTCATTGATTTACATGCCAATAGACGGGCCTAAGTTTGATTATGTTTCTAAGGATGTGAGAGCCTTTAAGCCTAAGATTATATGCCGATGGGCATGAGAGCCTTTGGGCCTAAGATTTACATAACAAAAGGGTATGAGAACCTTCGGGCCTACGTGTTATGCATCTGCAGATATGAGAGCCTTCGGGCCTAAGTATATGTACATATGGGTATGAGTGCCTTCAAGCCTAAGTAATTCTATTATCTAGTCTTAGTTAGTTGTCTTATTAATATGGGCAT
This sequence comes from Hura crepitans, assembly GCA_948208565.1. Lineage (NCBI taxonomy): Eukaryota > Viridiplantae > Streptophyta > Magnoliopsida > Malpighiales > Euphorbiaceae > Hura > Hura crepitans. The sequence goes on along the minus strand of CANXYI012246384.1, from coordinate 650 downwards.
AAGTTAAATAATTAAAATGGCTCAAGAATCAATAAATTGAGATTATATGTTAAATGGCACAAATTTGTGACATATAGGCATATAATGTGGCCGAATGACTGAAAATCGGTCTTAAGGTATCTAAATATGTTGATTATCATTAGTATGGCTATAAATTGTGATTATATGTTAATATGACTCAAATCATTAATATGGATAGTTATGATGTGCATATATGAGTCTATGTGTTTATAAGGGCAATTATGACCAAAAAACATGTATGTCATTATTCTTAGCAATGCATGACTACAGTATGGGTTTTTATAATTTCTATGATGATAATATGATATATGTTGTGCCTTATGACCTATAAAAGATTATTATATGATGTTTGTGACTTTTTACATAATTGATATTTAAAGCCATGATTGTTGTTTGAAATGGGCATGGTTGTGTATAACTCACTGAAATGCATGTTTGTGATTTTAAAACCAAAAATGACTTGTGTTGCATATATATATATATATATATATGTGCGTGCGTGTGTGTGTGTGTGTGTGTGACTTTTTGCATTATTGATATTTAAAGGTATGATTATCGCTTGAAATGGGCATGGTTGTGTATAGGTCACTAAAAATGTGTGTTTGTGATTTTAAAACAAAAAATGACTC
>CANXYI012246258.1:0-10551 GCA_948208565.1 Hura crepitans | reverse complement strand
GCTACTTAGTAAATATTCTTACACCTGAATAACCCATTTAGATTGGCCATCTATTTATAGGTGGAATGTCATACTAAATGTAAGCTGAGTACCTAAAGTATCATGTAGTTTCTTCTAAAACCTGGATGTAATCCTTAGGTTTTGATCTAATATAATAGAACTAGTACTCCATGTAGCCTCACAAGCTTATCAATGTATAATCGTGTAAGCTTTTCCAAGGAGTAATCCATTTTTATTGGGATAAAATGTGTTGTCTTTGTCAATCTATCAACAACTACCCACTTCATCATATTTATTCCTAGTCATAGGTAGTTTAACTACGAAGTCCATTGTGACTTTCTCTCACTTCCACTCTGGTATTGCTATGGGATTTAGCAATCCAAAAGGAACTTAGTGTTTAGCTTTCACTTGTTGACATGTGAGACATTTAGTGAAGTACTCAAAAACATCCCTTTTCATTCTAGGCCACTAATAATATGGTTTTAAATCAAGGTACAACTTTTGTTCTTGAGGTGCATTACCTATGGAGAATTACAAGTTCCCTGCAAGATTTATTTTTTAATGTCTTCCACATCTGACACATACAATTAATTATGATAATGTAGACACCCATTTGATTTAATCTTATATTCAGCAGGCTTCTTTAGTTTGATCAAACTTATTATATACATGAGTTGGCTATCATTTCTCTAAGCCTTCTTTACTTGTTGAATCAAGCTAGGCTCTATTTATAATTCTGCTAATAAATCTCCATCCTCCATATATTTTAACCCAATATTCATTGCTTTCATGGCACATAGAAATTTCTAACTCAATGCATTAGCTACCATAATTAATTTACTTAGATGGTAGTTGATCAAACAATTATAATCCTTTATCAATTCCATCCACCTTCATCGCTTGAAATTTAACTCCTTCTAGGTAGGTAGGTATTTCAAACTTTTATGGTCTGTATACATATATCATCTCTCACCATAAAGATAATGCCTCCATATTTTCAAGGCAAAAACAATGACAACTAATTCCAAATCATGGGTTAGATAAGTCCTCTCGTGTGGCTTCAATTGCCTAGATGCATAAGCCATTACCTTGCCATTTTGTATCAACACACACTTAACTACATTGTAAAAAGCATCACTATAAATCACAAAGTCCTTCCCTAACTCTGATTATGTAAGGATAAAAGCTTCTATCCACATAGCTTTCAATTTGTCAAAGCTTTCTTGAAATTTATGATCCCATAAAAATTTAACATCCTTCCTCAATAAAATGTGTCATGGGAGTAGCAATCATTAAAAATCCTTTGACAGACCATCTATAGTAATCGACTAATCCCAGGAAGCTCCTAACCTCTATCATATTCCTTAGAGTTTCTATTCTAATATAGCCTTGATTTTATTTAGAACTACACTGATTCCCTCAACTGAGGCAATGTGTTTTAAAAAGGCTACTTCATTCAACCAAAATTCGCACTTACTCAATTTGGCATAAAGTTGCTTTTCTCTCAAAGTCTGTAATACCAACCTAAAGTGTTACTCATGTTCTTCTTTGTTCTTAGAGTTCACCTAGATGTCATTAATGAACACCACTACAAACTGATCCAGGTGCGGCTTGAATATCTGATTCATTAAATCCATGAATACAGTTAGGGTATTGGTAAGCCCAATTGGCATTAGCAAGAATTCATAATGCCCGTATCTGGTGCAGAAACCTATTTTTGACATGTTAGATTCCTTTATCCTGAGTTGATGGTATCGAAATCTTAGATCAATCTTTGAGAAGACATTAAATCCTTTAAGTTAATCAAATAAATCACCAATCTAGGGTAGTGGGTATTTATTCTTAATCGTCACTTTATTTAGCTGCCTATAATTTACATACAGCCTTAAAGAGCCATCCTTCTTTTTTCACAAATATGATTGGTGCCCTCTATAGGGAAACACTAGGTTTAATAAACCCTTTATCCAATAGTTCCTGTAATTGCACCTTTAATTTGTTTAATTTTATAGGTGCCATTTTGTAAAGGGTTATTGATACTGGTGCCATACCTAGGTACACTTCAATGGCAAACTCAAGCTCACACTCCAGTGGTAACCTTGGCAACTCATTTGGGAAGACTTTTGGAAATGCTACCACCACTTGTATTTGACTAACATTGGGTTCTGCCTTTTTGGTATCAACTACATGTGCCAAATATGCTTGACAATCCTTTTGTATCATTCACCTAGCTATCATCACAAAGATAATGTTAACAAGAAATCTATTCTCTCCCCAACCATAGTAATTTCATTTCTATTTGCTGTCTAGAGTGTAATTCTCTTCTATCTACAATCCACCATGGCATGGTATTTAGATAGCCAATCTATACCCAATATGATGTCAAACTCATCAAAGGGTAACTCGATAAGATTTGTAAGGAAGGTTTATCTTTGAACAGTCAAAGGATAATTCTTGTACACTATATTCACTACTATATGTTATCTTATATGATTATTAATCATAACCTCTATATCTAAGGGTTCTGACTGTAATTCCCTATCTCATGCCAATGTGGTGCAAACATAGGAATGTGTGGATCCTGGGTCAACTAATGCCAAAATAGGTAAACTATGAAAATAAAATATACTAGCTATGACATTTAGAGAGTCCATCTCCTTTTGAGCTTTAATAACATACTAAAGTGCTGGAGCCCGAGGCTTTATTCTTTGACTCACCTTTGATCTAGGCTTTTGACTCCCTTTAACTTTATCTCCCTTGATTTTCTTTTAATTCCTAACTAGTGATAATGATGATGCCTGAAATTGTGTGGAGTCTTCTACTTTCAGTGGATAGTCTTTTTGATATTAACCTCTGAACCTGTATCTATAGCATATACCTAGAATAGACCTCTAATAATTCCTCCATGTTTCCACCTGTAAGTCCCATAAATAGGTGGTACACTCCTGGCTATGGAAATTGGAGCACTAGTAGCTGGCCTCTACTGTCGAGGTCTAAATTATCTTACTTGCCTAGATTTTTGAGTTTAAGCTTATGATTATTGAGTAGTTGAGTTTCCTTTCTACTTTTTATCTACTTCTGGGGTAGAACTAGCTTGACTTAGAGTGAATGGTCTCTTCTTCTGAAAGTTTTCCCTTATTGCCTTTAATATATCTTCAATTGTATAAGTTGCAATGACTAAAGGAGTAAACTCCCTAATCTTGTTCATAGCTACTTGTAATTTGATAAGGCCCTTCTCAAACCTTTTACGCCTCTCCTCTTTAATGGGTATAATCTCTTTCACATATCTGCTTAACCTAGCAAACTCCTTTTTATATTTTGATAGAGGATGTCGCCCCTATTTCAAATTTGGGAATTCTTACCTTTTTTTCTATGTAGTTCTCTGTAATATACCTTTTTTAAACTCCTATAGAAAGAAATCCTAAGTTAAGTCTCTTAGACCTTTGTGGTTCAAAATTATTTTCCACTAATGGAACACCTCCTCCTATAATAGTGAGTAGCACAAATCAAATTTTCTTTCAGGGCACATTTTAGTTGCTCTAAGATTCGATTAGTTCTCTCAAGCTAATATTTTGTTATGGCTGAATCATCCTATTCTGTCCCTATAAAATCTAAAGCTCTTATTTTCTTCACCCGTTTTAGGTAGTTCTTTTAGAGAGCTTAAAATGGTTGTGGTGGTTGTACTAGTGGTAGAGGTGGGGCAACTATTGTAGTAGCTTATCGGAGTAAGTCTACCATTTGCTATAACAGTGTTGGTGCCAACTATACAGGTGTTGGCTGAGCTATATCATTAGGAACTGAGGCTTCTAAACTCATCAGCTCTTAGATTATTGTAGGAGCATGACTCTTCACCTCTTTTTCACCAGTAGGCGATATTGGTTCACTCATCTTTAATCTAGATCAAAGAACAAACATCAACCTCAAGTAGTGCAATGCCATGTGATGTATGTGTGTAAAACCCTATAGCCTTTATATGTAGCCTGATGCACCTGGAAATGCCTAAACCAAGCTTTGATAATATGACATCCCCTACTCAACCCACTAGCTAAATCTGAATAAGATATGGCACATCGTGCTAACCCTTACCCAAACCATTACTAGATCGAATAAGAGATGAAATGCTAACAAACTTTACCTAGTTCTAGTGGTTACCTTATTTAGTTTAGTCTTTATCTTCTTAAAACCCTTGTTTTATAGCATGATAATCATTAAATATTCTGAGGTCATGTTTAAATAAACCATGTTTTACGTACACATGCACATAAAGAAACTTATCCCACTATAACAAAAATCCGACAGCATAACGACTACACAGTGTTATATCCCAAACTAAAACCTACATAAAATAATACTTCAATAGTAAATTCAATCTCAATCTATCATCCTAGATTCTTTTAATCCTTACAACCCATCTCAATCAACATTATTACAGTTAAATCTATCACTTCAATCAAAGAAATTATATTAGCGCCAAAAACTTAAATCCATACACATACATGCCATAATAATATTAACATATGTCATATCAAATTTACATACTTAAAGTAAACTCGTATAGCTTGTTTACATGCAAAACAACTACACTTATCTTAACTATCTACATATGAGTGCCACCTATATGTGACATAACTACACTTATCCTAACTATCTACATATCAGTGCCACCTATCTTTATATACATCACAATACAAAAGTATACCTAAATGATAGTGGTCGGGTCCATTACACTACTACTTGAAAGCTAGATCGGTGTCGACTATCTACAACCTATGCATCAAAAACCCGATGCGTTAAGCATATAGCTTAGAGGTGTATTCAATAAAATATGTTTACACTTGCACACATGCACATAAAACATGCAATGCTAACATAAAAACATATAATATTATGATTATGTAGTTACACATTTGACCATTTTATGTTACCTAATTTTCATAATTTGTTATTTATATTCATAATTTATTTCCATGTTTACCTTCTATTATTTTACATTATAGTCATTAATCATTTACTTAGCCTATATTTGATAGACATAAACCCCAGTATTAGATATCAAGATTTCAATATGTAGTGGCCCACATTTTAGAACTCACAGCTATTGTACCAACATGAGAGTGTATAGGGTTCTACTGGACCTTATGGTGGTTGCACCTATATAAAAGTGTGCAGTGGCCCTACTGGACCTCACGGTGGTTGCACCTACATAAAAATAACACATAATTAATGTACAACATATAAGTGTGCGGTGGCCCTCATGAACCTTACGATGGCTGCACTTATATGAAAAAGACACTGAAGTGCCCTAGCAGTTGCTACCTCCCTAGTTGATCGGTCAATCTATCTAGTAGGTTGTCTAACATTTATGGGCTATCAACCTCTTTATCTTAGTTATATATACATGACATGGCTTATGTATATTGGTTTATATCCATTTATATGATTACTCAGTTACACATTACCATTTCATAATAGTTCATGTATACTGCATTTCCATGACATCATTTCATTATCATTATTTCTTCCCAACAAATACAAGTAGTTAATTCATACATTCAACTTGTGACTTAAATTCCATCATCTAAGTTACCATTATGCCAACACACATTACAAATTACATTATGCTAACATATATTATGCGTCACACACTTAGTCACACAAACATACATATACCTTATACGTACCACTTACAATTACCATTCACATTTATCATTCTATCTCCAATCATAATGTACCATTACAATTAAGCTTAATACACCTCAATTATACTAATATTAACCTTAATTACACCAATTGCGATAATGCCTTTTTTGAACATACCATTCTGCCAACATAAAATTTCCACCATTTAACTTATTTTTAACCCAATCTTTATCAATTATATTTATTTAACATCTCATAAACCCTAATCTAACATGTTTACCATTTTAGGGTTATCCAAACCCCTAAATAACAAAGTAAGCATAATATATATATTCTTGAAAATGCATAAATCATAAAAGTGTACACATATTTTATTGAATGCACTTACAAAGTGATTGATCAACTTCCTAAAATACACCTCAATCCTTTTCTATTCCCTTTCCTTAGTTATCCTTTACTTTCTCTAAAAACATAATAGGGTTTAAGTTAGAAAATTCATAAAAAATTCTAAACTACACCAAACTCGAAAGTAATGCTAGAATAATTAAACTAAGCATTCCTAGTTACTTGAAAAATATTAGGGTTTCAAAATAAGGCTTACCTATATTTAGGAGTTTGAAACCTTAAACTTTCAAATCCTAATTTCTTTTTCAATTCACCTATTTCTTGTAAAATTGACACTAAATGGAAGCTCTAGGAGCAATAAGGAACAATTTTGGTGTATAAAGTGGATCTTGGACATAAAACTTAGTGAAAAATGAATAACATGGGAAGGAGGATAGAGAATAGGTGGCATTAGGTTTCCATGGAGGATGAGAAGATGAATTTCTTGAATCATTACACCATTCACATTTGAAACCCCTTTATATATTAAGTCTTTCAACGACCACAATTTCACCACATGGCAATCCAACGGTAAAGGTTAATTCCCTTTAGTTTTAAAGCTTTAAAAATGTTGTTTTAAACTTTAAGGACTCTAAAAATTCCTCCCTATATACCAAAAATTCAAGAATTTCCTAAGTTAGCAATCCCTAAAATATCGTGCCTAAAAACCAATGGGAACTCATCTAACTAATCAATCGTGTTTTTAATAAATTTAAATAAAATACTTATCAATGTCAGAAAATTCTAATTTTAGCACCATTGGACTACTTGGAATTTCTGACCTTCAGTTTGTGCTATTTTTGGGTCTTTCTAAGCACATTCAAAATATTTTATCATTTAACTTGTACTAGATCACTATTCATAAGACACTAACATAAAATTTTTAATTGTAACTTTAATCATTCTAATGGCTTTATTTTCATTTCTACTTTCACTTAATATTGTTTTATGATTAATACTTCCTCTTGGTAATCTCAGTGTTACTAGACTTTTGAGAAATACTATTTACACCTGAAAAAGTACTATTCACAAAATCGGAACTTTCGAGTGTTACAAGATAAGCTAATATGGATGAAGCTCTTATGTCACGGCATTATATATCTAAAGGTTCATAATCATGTATTTTATTTCTTTATTGATAGGATTGGGATAATCAAAATACAACACAAATTACAACTTAATTTATGGTTTCATCACTATCATATCTAGTGCTTTCTACTTCACAAGATAAGGAACATGGGTGAATCCGATGTTCATTAAAGGTATCTCCTATTTCATCAAGATGAACTCCACCTCATTGGCACTTTTTGCTTTTTACAAATGTAGCTCTAATCATAACCGTTCATAATTTAAGATAGCAACACACATTAGCAAAGACTTCAAGATTACATAAGTAAGAGGATCTCTACTTTAAAATCAAAAGGATGTTTTTTTGGAATCATGAAGAACAAACAACTTCTTAAATTAATAAATTTTTGCAATAAGAATAAGAAATTCCAATATGGAAACAAGTAATTCATAACACGGATTTACTAAGTTCGGCTGATGATATATGTTGAAATTATGTGTTAGTTACAGTCTTTAATTTAACAATTCTTTTCTTTTTAATTCTTGTTTTTTCTTATATACGTAGATATGTGTGCTCGTGCGTATGTCTATGTGTGTGTATTGTAACGTTCGAAAACTCCAGTTTCATGAATAGTAATTCTTAAGGCATAAATAGTATTTTTCGAGCAACTTGGTCATGCTAAGGTGATCAAGAGGGAGTACTCGTCATAAACTGTGATGGGAAAAATAATGATGAAAACAAAGTTATTTGAAATAATCACTAAACTAATAAAATTTTTCACGTCAATATCTAGTAAATAGTGCATTGATTTTACATCGAGTGGTAAATGTTCGTAATATACCCAAATTGACCCAAAAATAGCATGACATGAAGGTAAAAAATTCTAATTAGTCCAATGGAGCTGAAATTAAAATTTCTAACATCAATCAATATTTTATTTGAATTTTTTAAAAACACAATTTGTTAATTATCCAAGTTTCCATTGGCTTTTGGACTCGAGATTTTAGAGGTCCCTAAATTGGAAATTCCTATAATTTTTGGTGTGTAAAGGAGTATTTTGGAGATCTCAAACATTAAAATACATTTTAAAGCTTAAAACATAACTAAGATTAATTGGAGCCATCGGATCATCACATGGAACAATCGTGGCTATCTTTGGTCTTAATATAAAAGATGGATGTGTTTTCATGTGTCACATAGGATCAAAAAGCTCACCATCTTCCTTATCCCTTTAAGGCCGACACCACTCCCACTTTCTCTCTCCTTCATTCTTTTTTTTTCTTCATTTCTCTCTTATATCTCACCTAAATCCCATACTTTATACACTAAAAATAATCTACATCACTCTTAGAATCCAATTTTAGGGTTAATTTTGTAAGGAGTCTTTTTGGTGGAAAAAGAATAACTTGAACATTTAGGGTTTCAAACCCCTAAATTGAGGTAACCTTTAAATCTAAACCTTAATATTTTTATAGGTAATTAAGAGTGCTTTAAATGATGGTTCTAGTGTTATTTTTGAATTTAAAGTTGTATAGATTTTTCTAGGAATTTGTCTAATAAATTTTCTATTATGGAATTTAAAGAATTTGGAAGAGAATAAAGATAAAGGTAAAGAGAAGCTGTAGAATGTTATTTACAAGCCAAATAATCACTCTATAAGTGCATTCAATAAAATATGCGAGTTTATGTGTTTGTTGTGAAAATTCCATAATAGGTGCATTATGGGAATTAGGGTATGTTATGGTTTATGGCTTGGAGATTAACTAATATGAATATAATTTAGGTTGAAAATAAATTTTAATGATGAAAAATGAATAGCGGTCAAATGGTAGGTATAGTGGGGACATAGTTGGAATTATTGAAATTATGGAATAATTGGTGTAAAGAAAGTGTATTAGGCTTGAAACTATTAGCATAGTGTGTGTTGGTTACGTATATTAGTGAATGTGTATGTTAATGGAAATGTGGAACATGAAACATGTGTATATTTGTATGATAGAATGTGTGATGCATGTTGTGTGTTGATATATTAATTGGTAATGTGTAATGGTAAATGGTAATGCACATAATGAAAATGGTATTATGAGAAGAATAATGTGAAATGGCTAATTGTAATGATAATATGTGATGGCAATTGATAAATGTGCATAATGAAAATTATGTCATGAGATGAGTAATCTGAAATGATCATAAATGTGAAATGAGCAAAGGCACTGATGGTATCGATATGGCATTATGGAAGTATGGTTACATAACGTACCACAGATTGGTAAACAGTTGGTTATAAAGTGTGTGCAAATTGGATTAATATATAATTAGAAGTAAACATGAGAAAAGTGTATAAAATATGTAATGATATCTAACCAAAGTGAAAATGTTGGCAACCCATTGTGTTAGACAACCTACTGGATAGGTTGACTGATCATCTAGGAGATGTAGCATTTGCTAGGGCACTTCAGTATCATTTATATACAAATATTGATACTTGATGACACTGTATGTAATTTTATACTGGCGCAGCTGCTAGGAGGTTTAACAAAACCACTGCCTTCATAGATATCGATGATATTAATATAATACTAGTGTAGCTACCAAGAGGTCTAATAGAACTACTGCACATAATATAAAGTGGGTATGACTACTAAGAGGTTCAGCAGGACCACTGTACACTCACATTGATAAGATATGCTGGTGTAACAATCGTGAGATCCAAAATATAGGCCACTGCACATCATGATCTCAATATCTAGTATTGGGATTGGTGTCTATCAGATATGGGCTAGTAAAATGGAAAAAGATAATATATGACATAACGAGTAATGAAACAATCATTGATACACAACGTAAGCACACACTGAATGGCATAAAGTAGGAATAACAAATAACAACGTGATATACATGTAAGGATACAAGCACAATAAATGGAATTAGCCTAATAAATGCAATTAAGTGAAATACTTGGATTAATTATGTAACTAATTAGACATGACATTTCATTTGCTTACTTCATGACACACATGTTGTGTGTTATTACATGCTAAACATAATTGTATGTGCGAGTGTGAATATATTTTATCGAATACACCACCAAGCTTTATGTTTAGCATATCATGTTTTCGATTCATAGGTTGTAGATAGACAACTTCAGTCTAGCATCAGCATAACAGTGCAGTGCAACCAACTTTAAGTTTTAGGTATACATTTTGTACTTTTTAGTGTGTTATACACGAGGCTAGTTTGCACTCATATGTAAATAAAGGGTATGGGCCTAGTCTAGTCACATATATGTATATTATATGCAAATACACTAGTTATGTAAATTAATTAGACAAACATTAGTAATATATAATAAGTCTGTGATGTGAACCTGAAATATGATAATAGTGAGACTATCATTGGTATTATGATTATGGTGTGACTGATATCACTAAAACATGATGATTTTGATGATATTGGGAGAT
>CANXYI012246255.1:0-27188 GCA_948208565.1 Hura crepitans | reverse complement strand
TTTACCATGGAACAATTTCCTTCTTCTTTTTTTTTTTTATCTCTAAACACCTTACTAGCCTCTAGGTTTTTGTAAATTTCTCATCTTATAATTCTTGTACAGATACCTTAGAGGTGTTCCCCATGAGGATAACTATGTTTTGCAATAATTCAATGAGGAGAAAACAAGAATTCATAAAGTCTACAGTTGAGAACTGTAGTTTTTAATTTAATTTTGTATTTCAATTCTTTTAATGGCCCTTTTTACTTTGTTTGGTATCTATAAAGTTTTATTCTTTGCTGTGCATGATCCATGGAAACCAACACATAATGCATCATAAACTAATGCTTCATATTGACTTAGCCATTTTTATACCTTTTTTTAATTTCTTTTGAATTTGTGTGTGTGTGTGTGCGTGTGTGTACACACACATACATATATACATACATATATACATATATACACACACTTACCTGAAGGCTTTATTTACATTATATCATAAAATAAAGATAATTATCATTTTTATCATTTTCATAGTAGAGGCTATCATAACAATTTAAGATCTTGAAATGTTTTTATGCCACTATATCATTATTCAAGCATATTACTAACATACTCAATTTGTCTTATTCTAAACTCTACTCATGCATTATCATCATACTCACTAAGTTTAGCATATGAATGTTATGATATATAACTCATAATAATTATTATTTATTATGGATTTTATTCTTCTACATTTATCTTATGGAATGATAGCACAAGCATAGTCATTAAATATCCTTTCATCATAACTATATATACATGTTCCTTACTGCACTCATATGACAATTGCTTACATAATTACCTTATCCTTCTATATAATATCCATATTTGTGTGCCATACTTTATATTCACTATAAGTCTAAATCATGTTATTTAAATCACTAATAATAGATACCATGTATCAAATGCCACTTAATAACATTTGTCATATATCTTGATACATTAAGCATGTTTTAATAGTTATTCATTAAAGCTTAATCACTTTTACACCTTTATTTGATTTACATTAGTATCTCTTTTAATTTCCCCATACACAATAGAAAATACCTTAATACTAGATAATAGGATGAATTAGGCAACAGAGGACATATCGAACCATAAAGGTCATGTCAGACTACAGAGGTTATAATAGACCACGAGGGTCAATAATTTGATTTGATGGTCTTAAATTAAACCCGAAGGTCATGAGTGGACTCTAAGGTCATAAATATAGGCCCTAAGGGAATAAATCTAGGCCCAAAGGTCATAGTGAGACATTGAGGTACTTTAGTAGCTGCCAATGTCCATAGTTGATCAATCAACCTATCACGACTACCCTTTTTTAATTTTGTTTCACATAATTAAGTTATTTTATACAAGCAAGTTCTAAATTGTAATTCATTATGTTAGCAGTTGACCAATGGTAAGTATTATTATTTCTTTTATAATGTTTACACCAATTATATAATTTCATGCATTACATGCATTATTAACACATATATAATTATTAGCACTTTTAACATAAGTCTCAAGTTACATTTCTATAGCAACATTATGCCTTATTACTTATGGATAACTTAGGACACTTCTAACATGGATCATAATGAGAAGATACTCATATTCTCAAGCTAACCCATTCAACCCAATAATATACATAGACATATTATCATGTCATGTTTGTCATTTGCTCATAGTTATCCTATATTATAGATAGAAATTTGCATGTTTATTTCTTATCTATGTCCATTTCATAGTCATCATCACATAACCAATTATTTTCATTAACCATTCACACATAAAATATATATAAATGATTTATTAAAGTTAATGAGCCATACACATATACCTTGTTTCGTACTACAAGTGTTTCAACCAACATACATTGTTAAATAATAATTTACATGTTCATTCTCTAGCTTGCTCAAGAGATGCTACTGCACCATTTAATGCTTCTTATCACTTTAATCATGCACATTTCTCATTAATATCAACATTTCCATTTCTTATATTTCTCATACCTCAATTTCATGATTTTAACACATGTATACACATTAGTGCATCATCACACATAAAAAAAGCTCAAAGAACCATATCATACAACATTCACCCAAATGTACATACATATACATATGCCTTTTTTTCTTTATTTAACACAGTTAAGATATGCATTTAACACTAATCCCACTACCATTACACATATACTTCATAACTTATAAAAGCACATAAATTTATGGCATTAAACACATGATATATATATTGTGCACACACTTGAATATATCAACATTAATCGATACACATACCAAATAGCTCAAAACACTTCTCTTATCCTCTATATCAGTCCTCTTTGTCTTTTCCCATATCATTATCTTCTTTCGCTATTAAAATAATAGCCTAAAATAAATCCAAAATTTTATATGCATCAAAACATTAGATTGATCTCTTAAAACTTTAATTGAGACTTTAATACATCTTTTAAAAATATAACACTCCAAACATAAACCCTTCCCTCAAACTTGGTCACAATTCATCCATAACTTTCAAAAATTCATATAAATTTCCATACCACTCCAATTCAAAATTCAAGTTAATAATATCTCTTTTGCGACCATAAATATTACACAAAAAATATCAAACTACAAAAATAACCACCTACTTGAAAAATGGTTACTATTACTCATGCTTCAAAATTGAAAATTTTCCTCAATATTTCTCCATAAATTTTAGATTCATAGCTTAAGAAGGCTTTTTGGTGGCTTAATTTAGTGTTTGTATGAGGAAAATAGTGGAATCAAAGAAAAAAGAAAGCATAAAATGGTTAAGAGTTGCCATTAATAGCCAATATGAAAGAGAAAGGAGAAGAAGAGGGCTAGTTTGCCTTTCTCCTTTGACATCTATTTACACTTGTATACTTTTTGACCAAAGGCAAAAATTGATTTCTTAATTGATTTAATGGCCCAAATATTAATAGACCACTAAAATCATTTATTTTCCTTCTTTAATTTTATCTTTCCAATTCCATTCACTAATGAACATGTCTCATGGTTCTAAATATTCACATATATTATTGCTCAATAGCCTAAAAAATTAAACACAAAAACCTAAAAATTCCAACATAAAATGACCATTTTTCCTTTGGTCGATTTCTATAAAATTTCCATAAACTTCAAAAATTGAAAATCCAATTCCATTAGACTCTTAGGAATATTTGAGTATCAGCTTGTGAAACTCCTATGTCAATAAGGTAAAAATGCAGAATTTTTGGTTCAACCCCAAACTAGGTTACTGTTCACATTAAATTGCTATAAAAATTGTAATGCTCGATAAACCTAAGGTTATAAATAGTACTTATCAGGATATGAATAGTTGTCCTTAAAACTTGGGCACACTAATGGTACTAAATGTAAGTATTAATCATAATATAATTTTGGGCAAAATTTGGAATGAAAATGAAGTTATTAAGATGGTTAAAAATAAGAGCAAAGTTTTACAGTAGTGTAAAGTGAATAGTAACCTAATTTTAGCTAAGCCATAAAATATTTTATATTTGCTTAGAAAAATTTAAGATTGAAACAACATGAAACTTAAATATTCCAAATAGTCCATTGGCATTAAAATTGGAATTTTTAAACATTAGGAAGTATTTTTTTAAAAATTAGGTAGAGTTAAAAAAAGTAATTTTTAACTCTTTTTTAGCGTGGTTTTTTTAGGTTTTTGGGTTAAGATTAAAGAGGTTTATTAGGGGTTATTGAACTAGTAAATGAGACTTGAATTGAGAAGAAGAATTTTATTTAAATAATTTATTAGAGAGATAATTATATAAACCATTAGTTTAGATGGGGTGATTATGGCCTTTACATTTAAAGAACAATTAAAAAGATAAAATCTTCAATAAAATGGTTAAGCTTTGAATAATGCTTCTCTTTCCTCTCCCTGATAGCAACACCCTTTCCTCTCTTCCATTTCTTTTGCTTCCTTCTTCAATCTAAGCATACAAACACACTTTTAACCCCACAAATCAACCTTCTAAGCTTAATTATACTATCTATTACAAGAAATCATGATTTTATTAGTAGATTTTTCCAATTAAAAAGGATGATGAATAGTGATAAAAAATTCATCGAGTGAGCATCTTTGAGTTCTTTTATTTTTCCAAGAGCCTAATGTTTAAGAATGTGTTTTTAAAGTTAAATTTGAGTTTTGATGGTTGTGTGAATTTATATGGATTTTTATAAGTTATATGTAATATGTTATTTAGATAAAATAGATCAAAGTAATAATAAAGGAAAGAAAAAGGTGTAAGCTAGCCTTAGGAGTTATTTTAGGCTTATTTTAGAAAGTGTAATCATCTTAATATATGTGTACACATGTATCCCGAATATAAAGTGCATATATGTGTGATATGGCTAGATGTATGTGCATGTAAATAGTGTAAATTAGTGTCAAATGATGTTGTGTGATTATAATAGATATGAATTGCATGTGAATGATGTTAGTTAGAGGATGTAACATTTTTTACTTGATATGGCCAAAATTGATATGAGATAGATGTTACGGTGTTATGGATTTAATGATATATGCATGTGTATATGAATAAGAATAATATATGAGAAATGATGAAATAATTATGTTATGCAAGGTGTAATGTTTTAGTTGAATGGAGTGTTGTTGTGTGTGTATTTAAAATCTAATTAAATATGAGATATAAGTGTTTATATGGATATATAAATGATGAAGCATGTATGTCAATGTTGTGTTGATAATTGGATTACAAAATGGGAGGTTATTATTTTGCTCATGTTATGGTTAAATGCTTTGATTGAATAAATATACAAACATGGATTATTTTAGATGATGACTTATGATATACTAAGTTAAGGTTTAACATGTTATGTGTAACATGCTCAAGCATTTAGTTGTAATAGTAATATGGTTTATATGTGCATGAGAACATAATAGTATGTATATGTGCATGTTTAGTAGAATTGTTTAAGTTACATGTAAAGTCAATAGTCTATGAGATTTATGAATAAGCTATAAACATGGTATAATGGAATGTGAGATGATAAGTTACTTTTAAGCTATGAAATATTTATATGGCTAAAAGGTAAGTTATAAAGAGTTCAATCATATTACTTAAGGTTTAATTATGACAATGTAGGATAAATACAATAGTTAGAAGTATTAAAGTGCAACTAGATACATGATTCCATGTGGATGCCATAATGATTGCTATGTTATGTTATACCCATGTGTAATGATAATAGGGCCCATTGTGATGAACTTTGAGATATGGTATAATAAGTGATGTGATTATGGATGTAAAGGCATGTGGATACTTAAAACATGAAAAGTGTTTAATTGAGAAGGAAGGACTAAAGAGTGGCATACTTTACCCTATGGTCATAAGTTGACCACATAAAGTTTAAAAGTTAGTTAACATGGAATTAAAATGGTAAAACATAAACAAATACATTAATTAGCTTATAAAATTAGGCAACTTAAATTGAATAGGTTAATTAGTCAACTAGGGATAGATTAGCAGTTACTAGGGTACCACAATGCCCATAGGTTGGTGTAGTAGCCCTATAAGTCTAAGGAGGCCACTAGATATACCTAACCTAGTGTATCTACCTTATAGGTCTGATTGGTCCACTACATGTATAATCAAATAAGAAATCATGATTAGGCTGGTATAATAGCTGAATAAATCTAAAAAGTCCACTATAGATACATAGGCCAGTGGCAATATTATTTCAGAGGAGCCATTACATATACCTAGATAAGTACAGTGGTTGCATAGGTCCTTAGGGGCCACGGTACACATATATATCCTGTGTGGCTATAGAGAGTCTTGTTATCTAGTTTTATAGAGTTGTAAAAACATTGAAAATCATTTGGCATGCATATTGAGGTAAATATTAGGCTCATCATGTCAAAAATTTGACAGCATAGCAACTATATCGGGATACTTTCCTAAATTTTTACCTGCTTAAAAACACTTCTAAAACATCAATAAACTCATCTCCAACTCCAATGGGTTTTCCTGACCCTCTAAATCATAACACAAACACAATGAGCCTCAAGCTCTCCACAATCAATAAACTCATATGCATTATTATCAATTAACATGTAAACATGCGGAAAGCAGAAAAACAAAGTCAATAGTTAAAATATTTGAGTACAATACAAAACACAGATTAGACCCAATCCCTCCGGGATCACAAGAGCACACTAATTATTAAACAATACATTTACATCACAACTACTATTACAAAAAGTACAAAAATACCAACCTAGGGGTTATCTTCATGTCTCCTAATATGCAAAAGCTTTGGCTTTAATCTGTTGCCCTGTTACATACGCATCGTAAACATGGAATACACTAAGATTTTGCTTAATGGTGTAATCACTTTAACTAGATATAGCAATTTAAGCATACATTTATGCAATATATGTCAAGTGAATCATTTCAATACCATACATATACACACATTAGAAAAATAACAAAATTATGCAATATGACAAATAATTGTCTTTAAAAACATGAAGAAACCATACTAGGTCCATATTCATAGCATAATTACTTTCAAGATGAATAAAATCAATTACATGTATAAAGTATTCATATATTGGTCATAAATTCACATATACTCTAATTTACATGGTAACAAACATAAAAAAAATCATGCATTTATCTCCATTACCATATCTACACATCATTTTCGCATATTTGGGATTCTAAGACCCTATATGCTTTAACCTATCAATATAATCAGTATAAAACTCCACATATATCATATACATGGGTTAAACCCAAAATTATGCTGAAAACATAAATATCATGCATAATACATCATTTAAAAGGCACTTAACATTATTTACAATTAATCATGCTATAATCACAATTAACCATTTTGTTATAATTACTTGTTTAATTTCTACCCATACTAATGAGAAAACTATCCAAGGCTGGATAGTAGATAACAGGCTACCTGAAGGTGTTTAAATAGTATACCCGAAGGCACTAGTATCTATAGATACAAAACACATCAACCCGAAGGCTCACACATATGTAGTGCCAAACAGTGGCTTGAAAGCCTAGTGCCCGTCAACATAAGAATATACATCATGACCCGAAGGTAAACATTACAGTTGCTAATCCTAGTTGACCGGTCAACCTATCCATACTAGGTTGTCTAACTGTATAAGCATCATTAAACTCGTCACTTATCTCAATTTTTAGCCATTTTAATGCATAACATAATTATCATCATCTACCACATACACACATTTCGATGGCCATTTCACACCTCATCGAGGCCTAAACAATCATACGAAACAACTTGGGTTGTCTAAAACATAACATTACCAAGAATAGGCTCATATGATTTCAAAACACTGATTAGGCACATCGCCTAGGTGTAAAAGTTAGAAAACTCTTTCAAAATCATAAACACACATTTCATTCATTATTTTCATTATTAGCATGCATCAAAGTGTCTAATGCATTAAAGTTATGCATAACAATAACATATCGCATAAATTGTCATTTTTCACACAATATTGGTATTTTAGCAATAAGCATTCATTTTATGCCCATATACGCGTCAATAAACCATTTGACATGCAAATTGGCATTTGGCCATCACTAAGCATACACACACATTTTAGTCATCCTAAATGATTATTTAGAATGACATTTAAGCATACAACATGATATCTGAGTCATTTACATACATAATTCACAATTATACATACAAACTTACACAAATGAGTTTCTGCCTCCACTTACCCGAGACCTCTAAAACATACATACATATGCATATACAACTATATGTCATGTTTAGATGCTCAACATTACATCCATATACTTTTAACCAATTACACATAGTCATACGGAATTAATATCACAAAAATGACTTTATATGGTCCTACGATCACATAATGTGTTCATTGATTAATATTACCATAAGAATGCTTTATTCATGCATAATCCTTATTAACCATCACATTACATACACTTATCATTCATTCATGTTATATATACTCAATTATGCATATAATTCCCATTATATCATTAAATTCCCATTTATGTAAAAAATGCACATAATAAGTTCATAAGCATTTTAACCCAATTAAAGTGATTACACTTACCAAAATAAAGTTGTACGGGATGCTCAAAGCCGGCTTAAGCCTTCTCCTTGCCTCGGGAGGCTCGGGTCAATGCCTCGCTTAGGATTTCAAAAGGGAACGAACTTTAATAAATAATATAAAATAATCTACATGTTGGAAAAATATTATGAGCTTAGATATACGCTCTACAATACCTTAGGAACCCGTGAAAAATATCAAACTTGAAAAAAAGTACCCGGGAGTTAGATGGTCATTATTCACCTCGAGATTCTTCTCAATTTTTCTCTAGAAATACTCCACCATTCTTGGTGATTTTGGTGTCCATAGACTTATCTCAAGACACTCTTATTTCGAGTATAATTTTTTAAAGTGGGTCCCTCCATGGAGGAAGAAATCAAGAAAGAGAGGGAGAAAGGGAGTAGATGGTTTTTATGGAGGAAATGGGGTGGATGGTGATGTTATGGTTTGTATGGGAAGGAAATAAAACTTTCCCCTTTTATACTTATACTTTCCCACAAATAATTTTTTCTTCGTTCGAAAAATTATTGTAACCGATAAGAATATCAGTTTTCCCCTATTTCTATCCCTAAAATTCCATAAATCCAAGCCCTAAATCCTATCAAAATCTCCAACCTAAATTATGACAAATACCCAAAAAATTAATGCATTTTATGTCCCAAAAATTCAATAAAATTACTTCCCGATCTCAGAAAATTCCAATTCCAAAGCCATTGGACTATTCGGAATATTTGAGTATCAGGTTATAATATTTTTAGAATATTCTGAGGAACTTTTTATTTTATTTACAATTCAGCTTTGCTTGCAACCCTATTCATAGGACACTGTCATAAAATCTTATTTAGCATTTTTAACCATCCAAATGACTTCGGATTTGCTTCAAACTTTGCCCAAAATTCTCTCATAATCAATACAATTTGTCGGTACATTTAGTGTGACTTAAGTTTTGGGAAGCACTATTCACCCTTAGGAAGCACTATTCATAAGAGTTGGGATTTTTGAGTTGTTACACCATCCCACTCACCCTCTCCTTTTTTTTTCCTTGCACCTAATGCCATTTTTTCTTTGCTTCCACCATTTTTGCTTTATTTTGCAAGCTTTTACCTTGCCAATTGCCACCAAAAATCCTTTAATTATGTTATGAATTGAATTATAAAGGTTTTGGGAGCCATAGGAGTCCCTAAAGCTCAAAGAAATTCAAGGACTTTCAAGTGTTCATATAAGGGCTACCTAAGAACTAACTTTTGATATGTAAGTGATTTCACCATTTTTAATTTATTTCTTAGAGGATTTGGTGATTCTAAGAATGTTTATATGCTTGGAATTTGATTTGGGTACTTGCATGATTTTTCAAAGAATTTTGAATGTGAAGTCGCATGAATGGAAGCTAAGGCAAAGTGAGGTGTCTTTTGGTCTCTTTCAAGCTTGTAGTGAAGAATCCATCCCCTTTTGTAGTAGGGTATATAAATTTAAAGCATTTAACTTACACCTTGGTCATTTCCCATGGCTTGTGTATGGAATGTGTAACTATATTGCCTAAAGCTTTCATTTGGATGATGTGAACTTGTAACTAAGTTATTTAGGTTTGTTGTAAATGGTTTAAGTGATGAGATTAGAAAAAAAATGAATAGAAGGTGATAGCCATGAATTGGTTATGAGGGTGTGTGCCTATAAGTGTGAAGATATGGCATAATTTGGGTGTGAAATGGATGATTTGCCTATGTGTGATTGTTGTTATAATGGATTGTGTGTATGTGTGATGAGTTAGGTAAAGAATAAAAAGCCTTAGTAGTGATTTCATGAATTAGATGTGAGATACCTTAGGTAGTAAGACATGTGTTGAGATGCAAGCATGGTGTATAAGTTAGAAAATGGCATGATAGGTAAGGAATTGTGTGTATGTGTGGTGAATTGAGTGAAAACAAGCTTGTGGTGTGTAATCTAAGCTTAGCCAAGACATGTACAAGGATTAACATGTGTGTGATTTGCATGGTAATAGCCTTAAGTGTGTGTAAGCATGCTTGTGTAATGCTAAAACATGTGTATGTATGCTTGAATGTGGCTAAAGGCATGACTGTGACAAATTGGGAACATTGGTCGAGAGCTATGCAAGGCTAAAATGGCATGGAAATGAGGTATGATTTTTCATGTATATATATGTGTGGTATAACATGACATATTTGGCATAAATTCTGAAATGTGTGTGTGGCATGACCTAGGTGAATATGCATGATTAATAAGGCATGAAATGAATGTAATATAGGATACCTTTTAAGGTTAGAAAAGGGTTAAAAAATAAACTTGAATTTGGCTTGTGATAACTTGATAAAATTGATTTGTAAATGGACTAAAATATGCATGCAAAAAGTAGCTTAAATTGGTCCAACTTGTAATGTTTATATGACATAGAATGGAAACCATTGTTACGGCTATTTGATATATACTTTTTAGATTGGCTTTAGGCCTATGAAAGTGTATGATAATAAGTGCAAATGAAATGGAAAAATGGCTTGAAAAGGACCTAAAATGAACCTAAAATGGCAATTGCAAAATTGTAAATTAACCTATAACTGTCCTATAGAAATGAATTTGGGAAAAATGTTTAAAATGATTGCTTAGCATGTGTATAAATGAACCAAAATAATGGACTAGGCTAGGATTAATATGCCTTTAATTATGCCCAAGATAGTGCCTAAAAATATTTTAGAAAATTGACCTGTAATTGTTCAGTTGAGCTAAAAATGACCTATAACTATTCAGGTCAAAAATTGACTGTTAGATAAAAATTATAACTATATGTTTTTCAACTTGGAATATTATAAAAAGATGATTAGTAAAGAAATAAACTTAAAATAAAGTCAGATGGCCCATTAGTTAGACATGCACTAGATGGGTTAATTGATTAACTTAGGGATTAGCAGTTGCTAGACTGTCTGTTTATCAGACTAGGCTAGTGCAGCTACCAAGGTTCATAATTGGGCCACTACTCTAGTTTATGGGGCATACCACTATACTGCTAGCATTTTTTTCTATATATCAAACTAGGTCGGTACAGCAGCAAAGTTCCCTAGAGGGGCCACTACACCGAGCTGCTAGGCAGACTAAGATGAATGATTTAACATGATAAATTACCACTGAGAGGTCTATGGACTGATCCCTATGCATAGTTGCTCATTATTTTGCCCTTTGGTAGGTTCCTGTAAACTGATCCCTATGGCTATATCATATCGGTGAAGTGGTCGAGGTCCAAAATGTAGGCCAACACTTTTTAGTTCCCTCTTAGTCTAATGTTTATAAGTGTCATCTACCTAGTCGGGCCTATGAAATGGAGTTAAAGTAAAGTGAAATGTAAATCTAGAATAATTGATGATAACTTATGATGATAAATTTAATAAATAAAACATAGTGGCATTTTGGTAATTTTGAAGTAGACATGGCATATCATCTTAATGGCATTAATCACCTGGCATATCACCCACACACTATAGCTAGACCATTATTTTATGTTTAATTGTGTGTGTTAATGCATGTGGCATGTTTTGAATGGTTTAAATTTGCCACTAAGTTTTATAATTAGCATACTCGTGTCGTGCTGCGTAGGTAGCAAGGACAAGCAAACCAGCCTCGATGATTGTGTAATGTCGTAATACAAGTGTTGAAGGATAAATAAAATTTCTTTTTATTTGAGTAGTGGCACTCATATAAATTCTGTAGGTATGGGTTAGCATGCTTAGGAGCTGCTATGTCTGTATATAAATCATGGGTGTGATGTATATAAATAGGTGTTTTGTTTATTTGGGTTGCTTAAGGTCTTGATATATATGGGCCTAAGGCCCTATGTGTATGTGATTCTGATATATATTTTATGTGTGCTAATATTGACTGGGGGACTAGAAGGGTCCAGATAGAGATGGAACAGAATTATTGTCTATAAAAGTGTTTTTAACAGGTGAAAAAAATTTTGGTATGTCACCCGAGTAGTCATTGTGCTACCCAATTTTTTATATCTTGTAATGTGTCTGTAAATGGGTTTTTTAAGTCTATCAGACCATGTATAAACATGATTAAGGATTAGACTAGATATATAAGCAATACCTGATAGAGTTCTAGAATAGTCCATAAATGTTAAGGAGTTTACCTCTAGAGAAATTCTAGGATGGGTGGCCTAGTGAGAAATGCATCGCCTATTGGGTTTCTTCAAGAATCCGATAAGGGGTGTCATAGAGCAGCTATTAGATATTCGGTATTATGTTCATAGGGGTGTGGCTACCATCAAGTCCATTTAGGTCACCGCACATACATATATGGTACATTGGTATAATCAATTATATAATGACATGTTATGATAATTCTTACGGGTACAACTGCTAGTAGGTTTGTTAGAACCACTGCACATATATTTATGTGGGTGTAGCCACCATGGAGGTTTGTCAAGACCATTGCATAATTACTGATGTTCTATTATGCTGGTACAACAGCCATTAGGTCTAAAATGTAAGCCACTGGACACTTGTGTCCCACAGTCCAGTAGTGAGGTTCTGTCTATCAAATATGGGCTACCTTAATTAAAGAGTTAATAAAAGTGGAAATTAATAAGAAAGGTTTTAATAATAGAGCAAAGAATTTTGTATGATCAACTTGTATACAGAATAAAAGTTATTTAATCTCATTCAGAAGAATAGAATTATGATGACAAGAGTAATATAATAAGGAAATCAATGTGGTAAATTACAATAATCATTTAGATACAAGAATTGTTAAAAGAATATGAACTAAAGCATGAAGTAAAAAAAATAACATATGATTTTCATAGTGTGAGATTATTAATGTAAGAAATGATTATATTATATTATGTCAGTTTGTGAATGTAATACATATGCAAAGAGAAAATGATGCTATAAAGAAGTGATTAAGATGTTAATAAGCATCATACAAGAATATTATTAACTAAATTAAGTTGACTGAATCTGAAATACTGATGACTAAAGAAGCTATGAATTAGATTTATACTGTTGATTGGAATAAGGGAAAAATTGTTTATGCCGCGTGGTTATATGTTGGTATTGCTAAGTGTACATCAAACTTAATATCATTCAAGTACTTATTTACTGGGACATAAGAATGCCATAAATTGTTGATGTTATTATATTTATAATACATGCTTGTGTGCTTGCATGTTACACATATATTTCATTGAATACACCACTGAGCATCATTGCTCAGTTTACTGGCTTTACTGGTGCATAGGTAATAAACAGGAGTTAAGTTGTAGCCTCAAGTAAAGCAATGCAAATTAAAAAGTTTCAATTTGGCATTATAGGAGAACAGGTGACTAATGATATTAGATTGGCACTCATGTCTATGTAAAGATATTGGGCCTTATATGATTATATACTTATGTTGATAGTTAGTAGTAGTAAGATAGTTAAGTTTATGTGATGTCTTCCATTCAGATCTAGCAATTGGATCGGGTAGGAGATATCACTTAGGACATCCTATATCTGAACCAGCTATTAGTTAGGTATTAGGGTGTTATAGACTCTTTATGATTAGTTAATGAGAAGTACACACAATCACCACACACATAGTCCTCCTACACATAAAACTTTTCTCTTTTCTTTATCTGGATGAATTCCTTACTAGCACATAGGAATTTGTGCAGCCCCTCTCCTCTAGCTTCTTGTGTGGATATCTTAGAGATATTTCTCATGAAGATTATTATGGTTTCTAATGACTTAGTGAGGTGAGTAGAAAAAAGGAATTGTATTTGTTCCTCGGTAAGGGCAAACACCATAAATGCTATTATGTTTTCTGCTAATTGTGAATTTTGAATCTTTTATATCTATTATCTTTATAAGGTTTTTATAAAAATTATAAATTTTTTACTATGTATGTATGATGAAAACCAACATTGGTATTATAGCCTAGTTCTCAAAAGGTTCAAAGCTGCTGAGAATTGCTATTATAATTGAATATGCATAAAATATGATTTTATGTAATTTTGGTTTTGTGGTGGCTTATAATTTTTAATTTGCTATTCAAATAAATTTTAATATGATTAATAATGATTTGGCATGATTTAAAATTAAATTTCTTAATCTAAAATTCCATTTAATCGATTTTAATGGAGGAAAATTCCTCTTATGTACATAGAAGGATGTCTATTGATTTGATTTTCATGGTTGATTGACATAATCCCTATTTTATGATCTAATTTGAAACATGATGAGTTAAATATGACTTTAACTCTAGTCATATATGGTGTGAAAATTAACTTGAGCAATCTAGAAATTTCATGAAGCAACAAATTGGATTTTTAAGAGGAGCAAAAATTGATTGGTCACAAACATTGTGCTTATTGTTTCGTTTGATTTCCAATAACTCCAAAATTGATTTCTCAGAAATATGAGATTTTTATGAGATTAATTAAAATTTTCAAAATGGTAAAAATCATTTGTATATGAATGAGATTCATGTACTTGCTTGATTGTTAAGATTGTCATAATTTTGAATCGTGTAATGATCAATTTTGTTAGTTGAATTTGTCATGGGCTGAACGATTAAAAGGGTAAATTTAATTTGATGAAATTGATTATTATAGGTCTAAAGGTGCTAATAGCTATTAGAACTAAACCAAAATTGTTTAGGTCAATTCCACAATCTAAGTTGCAATTGGTTTTACGGTTCGCTTTGAATTTGATTCTTAGTGAGCTACTGTTTAAAGATTTTTAATTAAAATTAAATTTGATTGGATTTTCCTTTTTTAGAAACATATGATAAATATAATCTTAAATTTAATTAAATTATATCAATTATTGATTAATTCAATTAAAATTTGAACAAAGGTGATATTATCAAGCATAACCAACTTTTGCATAAAAATGAGATTTCTAGTAGAATTTGGATTCTAATCCTAATTGATTTAAAATTCTAATTAGAGCAAGATTTTAAATTGATTATATGAATTAGACTTTATTCTAATCTAAAATGGATAAATGCTATGTAAATGGATTAGGATAATTGCTTTTATGCAAATTGAATATCCTCCTAACTTGAATGTTGATTCTATTTGTTCATGCCTAAAGTATTTCAATTACTTTAGAATTATAATGAGATTAGAATTTTAAAATGGAATGATGTAATTTAATATTTTAATGTGCTTAAATAAATAAATTGCATGATTAATGATAATCTCTATTTAAAAAGCACATAAAAGTGACTAGTCAAGAATGGATGAACTAAACTAATTTTATAAATGTTATAATACTAATAATCAACTGTAATTGAATTTTCAAAGTCTAATACATGTGATGTACTAGAAATTCATACTATGGGTGAATGTTTGGCATAATGTCTAGTTATAGACAAATGACCAATATGATTGATCAACATTAATGGATTTTTCTTCAATTAAATTAGGCTCGCACATCTTAGCCTTTTCTCTCATTTCTATTGTATTTCTTTTCTCATCTAATTCCCCTTACATGTAATGTGAGGTTTTCTAAATAATTTCATTATGTAATTAGATTACATAGGATTAAAATAGAAAGAAGATATGTAAGAAGCAAATAGAGAAGAAGGCATGCTAAGGAGAATCATTAAGAGATAGTTAGAAATTTTTTAATGATTTCTTTTTATGTTGTCATTCATGCATATTACCTAGGGTTTGACCTAAGTTGGCTTCCTTTGGCTTAAGAAAATCAATGTAGTAAAAGTGCATAACGAGATCATATATTTAATGAGATTAAATAGCATGTGTATAATTTAATGAGATTAAATATGCATGTGCATGCAAAATCCTTTTGCATGAGCATACCAATGTATACAACCCTTGTTGAGACTTAAATGGAAGAAAACCCTTAAATAATACTAGGACTTGCAAGCCTTCTATTAATATAGTTTTAACTAAAGTTCTTCTTAGCATTAGGCTATTGGGCTGACCCTAAGCCTATTCTACATCAAATACATTACAACTTTATTAATAGGTCTATCTTAAATAGTCCATTATTTTGTTAAGCTCACTCAAGGCTAATGGTTCTAGAGGCAAGATTGAGGAAATGTGTATGAAATATACAAGCACCAAGAGTTAGTGACCCAATGACTAATAGTTGCATGCAAATGCAATTAGTATGAGATGCCTACCATTTCTATTATAGGTTGGGCTTATTAGGCTAACCTAAGGTTCAACCTTAATAAGAAATGGGTATTATCTCACTAGGAAAACCATCCGCTTTTCTCATATTAATGGTGAAGGCTACTGGTTCATAATAAAATAGTGGGTGAAAATATAGATTTTATTAAAGACCTTATAAAATGCATTCATGTACATGATCATGCACTAACATACTTCTCAATCTTTACATGTAGGTATATGTATTGCAATATGAGTTTATCTAACCTAAATCTTCACATTATTCTCGACTCCAACAAATTGATTGGGCCCAACTTCATAGGTTAGCTTCAAAATATGAGAATAGTTCTTAGAAGTGAGAAGATAGGCTATATATTGGAAAAGCCTATCCTATATATCCCCAATGATAATGCTAAAGCTAATGTTTAATCAACTTATTTGCAGCATATTGAGGACTGTGTTCTAGCAACATATATTATGCTAGCATCAATATCCCTAGAGCTTTAAAAACAACATGAGCATATAGATGCTCACACCATATTATTTCATCTTAAGAGCTATTTGAGGAGCAAAGTAGGATTGAAAGATATAAGATATCACAGGCCCTATTTCACTACAGGAAGGTGGAAGGGACTTTAGCCATTTAACACAGACTGAAGATAAATGGGCATATTAAAAGGCTCATTACTCTAGGCTTCGTCCTGGAGTATAAGCTAAGTGTAGACTTAGTTCTGCAATCATTGCCTAATAGTTGTGCATAATTTGTGCTTAACTATCATTTGAATAAGATTTAAATGATGATCCCTAAGCTAATGAACATGCTTAAGGCTACTAAGGTTGTAGTTAAGAAGAATTCCAAAGTAGTTATGGTTATTGATTCTTCTACTTCCAAAAGTAAAAAAAAAAAAGAAAAAAGTAAAAGGATACAACCAAGGCCCAAGTTGGGGTGAAGAAGGGTAACGGTAAACAGCCTACTGCCGTTGCCAAGGAAATTGGCCTAAAAGTGATTTGCTTCCACTGTGGTAAGACCGGCCATTGAAAGTGAAATTACCTTAAGTCTCATAAGAAGAAGAGGCATAGAGATGCATTTACTTCATGTATTAATGTTATTAAGATTAATACTAGTACTACTATTGATAATCACATAGATATTTGATACCGGATCTGATTCTCACTTGGCTTCTGATTTACAGAGAATAAAGAGTAGTAGGAGGTTGAACAAGGGTGATGTGAACCTATGAATGGCGAATAGAGCAGGGGTTGCTGCATTAGTTGTAGGAGCATATTACTTAAATTTGCCCTTAGCCTTTATATTAGAACTTAATAGCTATTATTATGTTCTTTCTTTAAACAAAAATATTAATTCTTTATCTTGTCTTGTTGAACAAGATTTTGTTATATGACACCTTTCACCTGACCCAGTTGTCAAAACCAAATGAGAAGCAGCACACAACCAATATCCAAACCATCATTATATAAAACCTATATAAATGTAATCTTTTTGAAAAATTGTTAGCATGTAATGTACTTTGGAACTTAATTTATAAAAAATCATTTTGTTTAAAAGTTAGATACATTAGGAAAATCATTGTGTCAAAAATTCATCATCATAATAGCTGTACCAAGGCACTATTCCCACTGTGTATAATAACCTAGAGGTAAAACACTTTTATGTGCCAACATCAAACCTCAACTGAATTTGATTCTTCTAATTATCCAAATTATCTCAAAACATACATTGTTAATATCCATACAAACTTAAAAGTATAAACATAATCATAAAGATCATCATAGTTTAAATACATACTACAAAATAACCTTTGTTTAAAGAGTTACAAAACTAATGTAAAATGTAACACCCTTACTAGTTCTCTAAGGACAAAGTACACAAGTGTCATATTACAGCTTCTCATAGCTTAGGTATACTAACATATGTATGAAAGCACATTAAGGATATCAATGTAAAGGATTAGAATAAATATATATACGATTTAAATCAAACTCTCTTTTATTTAAAAATTGTTATGAAAAGAAACCACCATTTACTAGAAGTTTAATCCTCAAACTAAATTGTAAAAGTGTAACCATTTAAAAACCAATCCTTAGAAAAAAACTTAGAATTAAACATCCCTAACTTATATCATAAATCTGGCAACAAAATGATTGTTCGGAGCTATACTGAAAAATTTTCACTTATGGAAAAAAACACTTCTATAACACATATACATTTAGCCATCCATCATTACTTCAGGTCATTCACCATATCACATACAATCATATTTTCCTTTCACTATTATCACATCACACACAAGCATTCTTATCTTCTATCCATGTATACATACGTTGTAGCAATATCAAACACACGACACATTATTACATCATGTCAATGAGTCCATCATTCCTCATAATGACTCTAGATCCCTTTAAGTTTATTCATGGAAAAGGAAGCATTATACAGAGGCTCACCTACTTCCTTTTAACAACTGATACACAATTACACCTACCTGTATTTTGAATAGGAACCTGCACCCTTATACTAATCTGTCTCATTACTTAACATGACATACATCTATGATTATGCAATAAAACGTAATCTACTATGTTCTACCCATACATATATTATTTCTCTTTTTTGTGCTAAGATATATTAAAAACTTTTAACTTGTGGTAGTGTCAAAGTATGGTATTCTTTTGGTCAAGACTGAGCAACTTAAGTATTCTTTTTAACATTCTTTTATAACCTGCACCCCAATCGAAAAAACCTGCACTCCAATCAAAAAACTATGTTAGAAAACTATCTTGGAAAGACTGACATGCTTACTTTTCTAAAATCTCTAAGTATAATATGGATACATACTTGAACAACTAGTGAAATCATTTTTAGCCATACTTATAGGCTTTAAGAATACCTTACTAGTAATTCTAGAAGTGTCTCACTATTATTCTATTTTCCATTCTTTGTCATAACTTGCGAAGCATATGTACAATTAACACATACTAATTCATTCATACATAAGTCATATCTTGGTTTAATATCATGTAACTCTTTACATATCATGCATATTTCATATGCAAATGGCATGCAAACACTTGGCCATTATTACTAGTCATCTATTACCTTTCTGTAGAAGAATATCACATAAATATTTAGGCTTCAGTAATATATAAAGATGTCTAAATCATACTATGATTCGTAAGTCTTGTAACCATAATAACTATATAGAGTTATTTTTAAACTACGTTGACTTAGTATATAAAAATAGAAGTATACTAATAAATCTTTCTCTTTGTGTAACATTATAATTAAACCCATGATGTTTCCATAAATATATAATATCTCATCATGATCATTATTCAACCTTGGTTATAGCTAGTTTTAATGCTTTTATGCCTTTTTCCATAACCATTTACTATTTATGCATGTTTCAAGTTTACAAGTTCCATTATCATTTTTTAAAAAATTGGTTTTTTGAGGTTGTCTAAAGCCAAGGGTAGAACACATCCAAAATGATCCTAAGAAAGGGTAAATGGGGCTAAAAACTATAAGCTATAAAATTGCTGACAAAGATAAGCTCCCCCATTACCTTGTCACCTCTGTACTGTAAGCTAAAATGTAGCTATAAGCTAGAAAGTATCTATGACTTCATCCACTATTAATTATCAATAGCTCTTATAGCACTTATGCCGAGCTGTCAACTACACTGGATCTACCTAAAATCCCTCTTTGGCATGGAAAAGATACCTTAACTAGGATTTTATAAGGTTTACCTTAGGCTCCAGGTCTTTAATTTTAGTCCCTCATATTTTAGTTGTAATAAAAATATATACATTGATTTCATCCTCATGTGTTATTACGTTACTTCTATTTACCTCAGTTGTTTCTACATAATACTGTTCTTGTAATTAATAGCATAAGTGACACTCTTAACATGAGAGATCTTTATTTGATAAAAGTTTAACCTCATAAGGGTGGTTTCATCTATATCTATTGCATGTTTCTGATACACTTTCTATGTCTCATTCTTTTTATTTTCTATAATAGTTTTATTCAAACATCATTAATTAGTAGTGGTCTTATAGGTACACAGCTAGTATAATTAAGACATTTAAATGTTATGCATAAATAAGAGACTTACCTCTAGCTAATACATTGCATGGATTATGAGTAATTATTATAATATGTTACTGATGCATAACACTTGATAGTGTAGACATGATCACTATAATACACTGGATATGCATTAAATGAGTCTATTAGACACACTTGCCATTGAAAACAAGTTTACCATAATTAACTATAGTCATTTTGCTTCATATAATTAATTTGATCTGTGAGACTATGAGGTATAAAAGAACATACCTTACTATTGATCAAAGGGAAATATCTTTAGAGTAAACCTAGAATCATAACTAAGATAGAAACTTATAAACATAGACTCATATGTTAACCCATACTTTCCCTAACTCTATTCGCCACTAATCCTACACTAAAAATGCACTTTCTATAACATAACACTATCTCAACATATTAATTATAGATCTAAGTTAGGATACTTCCATTGATAATTGGAATACTTATAATTGACACATGCATACGACTCTATAATTTTGTGTGTCTTTACCTAACACTACATATCACTTCATCATAATACATAATAAGCTTATAGTTATTTTATACTTGCTAAACTATATACCCTAATTAACTATATAGTTATTATGATGTCTAGATTCTAATATAATTACACTTGGTACAAGTTGATATTCGAATCACTTCTGCAAAAATCATAATACATAATACCCTCTATGAATATAATAGCACCTTGCTCGTTTTACATATGAGGTCTTAGTAAAAAAAATTATGTTGATCATAAACATCAATATGTATAATTAATTTATTCTTGTTATTGACATCCCAAGTATTACGAACATAGGATTCTGAGTTACTTGTTTCTACACATTATCTTGTAGTTTTTTACTTGTTGAAATCTAATAATGCTATATAATTAGGAGCTTACAACAACTAAGCTTTTATTCAAAATTCATAAATATATATATTCAATCCCAAATTGAACTATTTACTCTAGTGACCATTTTACCATGCCAAAATAGGAAACACTGTGATAATTACAACCCTTGTATTACATAACAAGCTTACACATACTAAGGTTGCATATGCATTTCCATAATATTATGTATAATCAACTTAAATTCCTATTACGATCACACAAGTTCATAGCTTTAAGGGTTAACATAGTTATGTGCATACATAATACTTGGTAACACATAAAATCAACTTAATTTATAATAACAAGGTTATTCATCCACACTTTAATTATTTAGCTCATTAATTTACAATTTTATAATTTAATTTCTAATCTTAAGAGGTCCTTCACTTATACTATTTAAACCTTTCATATATTTTTTTCTTGTACGCGTACAACTAAAAATGCACCAATCCTTAATCCTTTCCTTGCTATTCTCTATAGAAAAATTCTACTACTATAAATAACACTCAAGCTATCTTATTCAGTATCCTCTCAACTCCTATCTTCAAGTACTACCCCTTTTACAACAACACTGCTTTATATTCCTATACGTATAATTTTATATGCCTAATACCGTAACTTAGTTTAAATCTCCTTAATTCTTATGTACAATAATGTATTCTACTTACTAAAAACATATCACTTAATGTAACTCAATGGCACTTAAAAAAAGATCTTTACTCTTGTCCTCAACCTCACCTCTGTCAATTTCTTCCTCTTTGTTTACCCTAAAACCAAAATTCGTAGATCACATAACTAGAATCCGCTAATCTTATGTCTTTAATTCCTCTTTTATAGGCCTTATATTCAATATCTATCCTATAACTCATCCATTACTAAACCTTAACCGATATCTAAAAACATAATTAACTAGCAAGGCACTTACTTAGTCATCATAAACAACACTGCAAACATGACTTTAGTGAAATGAATAGAAACATAACTCTTACTATTTACACTATACCTTTACTAGAAGGCCTATGTATATGTTCAATAGTCAACATACCCTATTAGAATTCAACTTCATTTCTAGTATCTAGTAGCAAATTTGCCTTATAATAAAAAGGACAAATTCACAAAATTGTTCATACCTAACTACTCTAAGTTTAAGCCTCATGCCAATTCGTATGTTTTGTGTTCCAATTAAATCATACACTATTATCATTGATTACACAATTACTCATAACTCATTTTCATTCAAACAAAATCATTACACACACACCTAAAATAAAGCAATTCCACTCCATAAGACATGTGGTAACTTAAAGCCCTACTGCACTTTCCTACCCACCTTTATGTTTGTCTCCAGTCCCTCTACAAACACAAAACTGGAATCACCCAAATATTTAAAATAAAAAACCATACATGACCAATCAATCCAAAATTGATTCAAGAAGACCTTAATTGATATCAAACATATCATGGGAAAAATGCAAAACTTTGAAATTGGGTACTTACCTATGCATGTGTCGCCTTTGTCCTGTTTCTCTACTCTTGAATTTCTAATTTGGTTCTCCTTCTCGATTTCCCTCCTTATTTCTTTCTTCTCTTTTCTTTTTTTTAATGCTACTCATCCTACTACAACAACTTATCACATGCCTACCGGCTACTGCTAGCAATTGCTATGCTTTGCTGGCTAGCAATAGTGCTGCTTTACAGTAGTGGCATAGCCACTCCAACATAATAACTTTTTAATGCTATGACCCATTACTATAACAGTCAGTATGTTCTCTTAAAATTCACAATAGTAGGCTATCCCGTTACTCATTTCCCTTCTCTTTTTTCATTTTTCTTTTTATTTTCCCCTTTTTCATAATAGCTTGTGTGCTTCCTTTCTTTCTTATTTTTTTTGTAGCTGCTACCTTCCTCGAATAAAAAGACTTTAGTCTTCTCTAATCAACCAACTTTATCCCTAATTTCCCCTTTTTAATCATTTATATTTATATGTTTTACAATTAAACATCATGTGCCATTAATTTAAGTCCATTAATTTTGTATTTTTCTCTTTTTGCCAAAATTGCCTCCTAAACCCTTTATTTTAATTAACTTCAATTACATCCAATTTATTATAGATTACTGAGTTTAGTAATCCTAGCTCATAATTAAATTTCAAGGTGTTACAACCCTCCCCCACTTAAGATATTTTATTCTCGAAATAGAATTGGGGTACTCGTCCTATTAACCTAAGATATCATTACTTTCGCTTCCTTATAATCCTTTAGTACTCTATCAATTCCCAAATTATCTACTTAAGCTTATTAACCTCTTTTGTCATAATCTAATTTTACTTTGCTCTCAAGTTAATCTAAGAAAAACATTCTATGTTTGTCCTTTACTACCATTATCCCTTTATAGGAACTATTCTGAGGCATGCATGCTAAAATATTTGAAGTCTTCCTTATGTTCAAAACTACGTGTTTAAATCTCATTGCTACAAGACTTTATATTTTGATACAGAAATAAAGATTTCAAAATAATAGATAATATAATTACTTATGGCTTTTCTTAGTTATGAGAGCTTGCTGAATATCTGAGAATACTCTTTTCCTGTGTATGCTAAAGAGTCATCTTACATAACTTGAACTAAACATATGTATATGCATATATGTGACATGTATATGCTCTTTAATATGTGATTCAAATTTCTTAGACTATTGACCTGCTCTGATACCACTTTGTAACATCTATACTAGTTCTTTAAAGATAAAGTATGTAAGTGCCTCATTAGACCATCTCATAGCTTAAGTATACTAACATATGTATGAAAGCACATTAAGGATATCAATGTAAAAGATTAGAATAAATATATATATACAATTTAAAAAAAACTCTCTTTTATTTGAAAACTGTTATGAAAAGAAACCACCCTTTGCTGGAAGTTAAATCCTCAAACTAAACTATAAAATTGTAACCATTTAAAACCAAACCTTAAAAAAAACACTTAGAATTAAACATCCCTAACATTTACCAAAGATCCGGCAGCATAACAGCTATTTAGAGCCTTACTAAAAATTTTACACCTATGGAAGAAAGCACTTCCATAACATATACACATTCAACCATCCATCATTACTTCAAGCCATTCACCATATCACATACAATCATATTTTCCTTTCACCATCATCACATCGCACACAAGCATTCCTATCTCTTATCCATGTATACAAATGTTATAGCAAATCTAGCCCACGACGTATATACTACATCATGTCAATGAGTCTATCACTCTTCGTGACAACTCTAGATCCCTTTAAGGTCACTCTTGGGAAAGGAAATGTTGTATAGAGGCTCACCTACACCCTTTTAACAACTTATAGACAATTACACCTACCTATATTTAAAATAAGAACTTGTACCCTCATACTAATATGTCTTATTACTTGACATGACATACATCTACAATTAAATAATAAAAGGTAGTCTATTATATTCTACCCACACCATATCATTTCTCTTTAATGTGTTAAGATAATTAAAAACTTATAACTTATGGTAATGTCAAAGTATTGTGTTGTTCTAGTCAAGATTGAGCAACCCAAATGTCCTCTTTAGTATTCTCCCATAACCTGTATGCCAACCATAAAACCTATGTTAGAAAACTAACTTGGAAATACTGACATGTTTATCTTTCTAAAATCTTTATACATACTTGAATAATTGGTGAAATTATTTTAGCCATACTTATAGCCTTTAGGAACTCCTTACTAGAAATTCCAAAAGTGTCTCACTATTATTCTATTTTCCACTCTCTATCATAACTTACTAAGCATATATAGGATTAGCACATGTTAATTCATTCATACATAAGTCCTGTCCTAGTTTAATATCATGTAACTCTTTATATATCATCCCTATTTCATGTACTAATGGCATACAAACACTTGGCCATTGTTACTAGTTGTCTATTACCTTTCTCTATAAGAATATCATGTAAATATTTAGGTTTTAGTAATATATAAAGATGTCTATATCAATTATGATTCATAAATCTTGTAACCATAATAACCATATGCTCAATTATGTTTAAACAATGTTAACTTAGTATATAAATATAGGAGTGTACTAATAAATCTTTCTCTTTGTATAACAGTATAATTAAACCCATGATATTTCATAAATATTTAATATCTCATCATGATCATTATTCAACCTTGGTTATGGCTAGTTTTAATACATTTATGCCTTTTTCCATTACCATACTATTTATGCATGTTTCAAGTTTACAAGTTCCATTATCATTTGAAAAAAAAACTAGTTTTCTGAGGTTATCTAGAGCCAAGGGTAAAACACATCTAGAATAATCCTAAAGAAGGGTAAACATAGGTAGAAAACTATAAGCTATAAAATTGGTGACAAGGATAGGTTAGCCTATTACCTTGCCACCTCTGTACTATAAATTGAAAAGTAGCTATAAGTTGGAAAGTATTTATGCCTTCAGCCACTCTTAACTATGAATAGCTCCTATGGCACTCATGCTGAGTTGTCAACTATAGCAGATCTACCTAAAATACCTCTTTGGTATACCACAGCTACCCTAACTAGGTTTCTAAAAGGTTTTCCTTAGGCTCCAGGTCTCTAAGTTTATTCCCTTAGATTTTAGTTTTAAAAGAAATATGTACATTGATTTCATCCTTCTATGTTATTAGCTTACTTTCATTTGCCTCGGTTGATTCTTCATAATACTGGTCTTGTAATTAATAGCATGAGTGACACTCTTAACATGAGAGTTCTTTATTTGACAAAATTTAACCTCATAAGGCTGGTTCTATGTATATCTATCTATTTGTTTTTAATACATTTGTTGTGTCTTATTCTTTTACTTTTCTATAATAGTTCTATCTGAATATCATTAATTGTTAGTAGTCTTATAGGTATATAGTTGGTATAATTAAGACATTCAAATGTTATGCACAGGTAAGAGACATACCTCTAACTAATATATTGCATAGATTGTGAGCACTTGGTATAACATGTTACTGATGCACAACACTTGATAGTGTAGACATGATCACTATAATACACTGGATATGCACTAAATAAGTCCATTAAACATATTTGCCATTGAAAACAAGTTTACCATAATTAACTAAAGTCACTTCACTTTATATAATTAATTTGATTTGTGAGACTATGAGGTATGGAACAATATACCTTATTGTTGATCAGAGGGGAATATCCTTAAAGTGAACCTAGAATCATAACTAAGATAGAAACTAATAAATGTAGACTCATTTGTTAACCCAGACTTTCCCTAACTTTGTTACTCCACTAATCATATGCTAATAATACACTTTCTATACCCTAACATGCCTTTAACATAGTAATTATAAATCTAAGTTAGGATGCTTACATTGATAATTGGAATATTTATAATTGACACATGCATATGACTCTATAATTTCGTGTGTCTTTACCTAACACTATATATCGCGTCTTCATAACCACACTAGGTACATAATAAGGTTACGGTTGTTTATACTTGCTAAACTATATACTCTAATTAAGTGTATAGTAATTATGATGTCTAGAGTTTAATATAATTACACTTAGTGCATGTTGATATTTGAATCACTTCTGAAAAAATCATAATACATAATACCCTATATGAATATAATGGCACCTTGCTTCATTTTACATATGAGGTCTTAGTAAAGAAAATTATGTTGGCCATAAACATTAATATGTATAATCAATTTATTCATGATATTAATATCCCAAGTATATTTCGTGTCACTTATTTTTACATTTTACCTTGTGGTTTCCTAAATGCTAAAATCTAATGATGCTATTTAATTGGAAGCTTAAAACAACTAAGCTTTTATTCAAAATTCATAAATATATATATATATATATATATA
>CANXYI012246198.1:0-12418 GCA_948208565.1 Hura crepitans | reverse complement strand
GTTGCATAGAAGGTTAGGTCATCAATCATTTTTTGTCTTAGAAAAATTATATCCCCATTTATTTTCAATGACTCGATTTGATCCTTTATCTTGTGATGCTTGTGAGCTTCCCAAACACACTCACACTTCCTATCCTTCAAGTAATAATAGGAGTACGGTTCCTTTTACAACTATACATTCCGATGTTTAGGGGTCCTTCTTAGAATCTCATTATCGAGCAATCGATGGTTTGTCACTTTTATTGATTATTGTACAAGGATAATTGCTGAAGGAAAAACTGATATTTTTTCTTGCTTTCATTTTTTTCATAACATGATTCCTACTCAATTTGATGCTAAATTGAAAATTCTGATAACCGATAATGGGACAAAATACATGGATAGGAGGCTTCAAACTTATCTAGAGTCCAATGGGACGATACATCAAATTGGCTATCCTTATACTAGTGCCCAAAATGGGATTGCAAAGAGGAAAAATAGGCATCTATTCAAGGCTATTAGATCTCTTATGTTTACCATGAATCTTCCAAAACCATATTAGGGGGTGCAAATCTTACAACTGCATATCTTATCAATAGGATGCCTCTCAAAGCTCTAAACTCCAAAAGTCCTTTGGAAGTCTTGCAAGGAAAAAAAATTACTTTTATTGTTCCTCCAAAGGTCTTGGGGTGTGTTTATTCTCTTCATACTAGGATTGGAGGGAAACTAGATCCTAAGGCCCTTAGATGTGTGTTTATTGGCTAATCTCCAACACAAAAGGGCTATAAGTGTTACCATCCTCCCTCTAGGAAATACTTTGTCCCTATGGATGTCACTTTTAGAGAAACCGAGCCCTACTTCCATATAATCCCATCACCTCTTCAAGGGGAGAGCATTGAGAATGAAGAGGTGGTACCCAGTTCTGTAACTCTTGATAGTCTTATACTGGAAAAAAGAGAGTCATGTTCAAGGGGAGAATTCTGGTCAGAAAGAGTATATCTGGCATTTGGATAGGCCAGATTTAAAAAGATATTCAAGTCGAGATAAGACAGAAGAAGCCATCATGCAGACTATTCTATGCCAAGAATCTTCAAGTGAGTTATCCTTGAAACCTGTTTCTACCGATGATTTGAATAAACCTATTGCTCAAAGGAAAGGTGTCAAGGCTTGTACCAAACACCCCATATCTAATTCTCTCATGACTCCTTATCCCCTTCCTATAAAGCCTTTGCCTTGTCTATTTCTATTCTATCTATTCCATAGGATTGGAAAGGAGCTCTCAAAGATCCCAAGTGGAAAGAAGCAATGACTTACGAAATGAAAGCTCTAGCTAAAAACGAGACTTGGCAACTTGTCACTCTGCCATTAGGGAAAAAATTAGCCGGGTGCAAATGAGTGTTCACTATGAAAACCAAGGTAGATGGTTCAATTGAAAGGTACAAAGCTAGATTAGTAGCTAAAGGATTCACTCAAACTTATGGAGTGGACTAACAAGAGACATTTGCCCCTGTTGCCAAAACAAATACAATTAGAGTCCAGCTATCATGTGCTGTTAATCTTAATTGGGACTTACAACAGTTTGATATAAAAAATGCATTCCGTCATGGAGATTTTGAGGAGGAAGTTTATATGGAGATTGCACCTGGATTTAATGATGACAAAACACAAGGAAAAATGTGTAAATTGAAGAAAGCCTTGTACAGATTGCTTGTATAGATTGAAGCAATCTCCTAGAGCATGGTTTGAAAGATTTAGTAAAGCTATGATCACTTCTAGCTATCAACAAAGCAATGCTGATCATACCCTATTTATCAAGCATCATAAGGGTAAAATCACCATTATCATAGTCCATGTTGATGACATGGTGATAACAGGAGACGATAAAGAAGAAATGGCTAGACTGAAAAGACATCTGACACAGGAATTTGATACCAAGGATCTAGGAAATTTAAAGTACTTTCTAAGAATTGAGGTTGCCAGATCAGCAAAAGGCATCTTCGTATCTCAAAGGAAGCATATCCTAGACCTCTTGGAAGAAACTAGTATGTTGGGCTACCGACCAACTGAATCTCCTATTGAAAGCAACCATAAGTTGCAAGCTAGGATTGGTGAATCAGTTGACTTAGGAAGATATTAGAGATTGGTTGGGTGGCTAATTTATCTCTCACACTAGACTAGATATAGCATATGCAGCTAGCTTGATGAGTCAATTTATGCATGATCCTCGCGAGTCTCACATGCAAGTTGTCTTTCGCATATTACGATATCTGAAGTCAGCTCTAGGAAAAGGTCTTCTTTTCTCCAACCAAGGCCATCTCCGAATAGAAGCATTTACAGATGCTGATTGGGTTGGGTCCCCTGATGACAGGAAATCAACATTTGTATGTTGCACACTTGTGAAGAAAACTTAGTTACTCGAAAAAGTAAGAAGAAGAGTGTAGCTGCTTGATCAAGTGTTGAAGCAAAGTTTAGAGCTATGGCTCAAGTATCTGTGAATTGTTATGGCTTAAGAAGTTATTGGAAGAATCGAAGTTATCAAACAAAAGCACTCTGTCCTTATTTTGTGAAAACAAAGCTGCTATTAGTATGGCTAATAATCCATTTCAACACGGTCGAACAAAACATATAGAGATTGATCGGCACTTCATTAAGGAAAAACTGACAGATGGCTCCTTGAGCATATTTCATGTGACTTCCGACAAGCAGCTTGCTGATGTGGTTACAAAAGGATTTATAGCAATAGGACTTTTCACACTTTGGTATGCAAGTCGGGCATATGCGACATCTATGCTCCAACTTGAGGGGACTGTTGACCTTTCTTAATTAAAATAGGCAGAATATAGGCAGATCTTTTGGTCCTAATTGATTGTAATTTATTCTTTACCTTCTTTGTAATATTTCCTAGTAAAAATCAATTCCTTATGTATAAATTCCCCTGTAAATGTCTGTAAACAGCAAACGCAGAAATAATAGAATTTCTATTCACCTAAAATCTTCAATAAAATATATCAAGGTTGCCCTTTTTTTCAAATATCCACAAATGACAGTACTAAAGGGAAAGCCACCAACATGCAGAACAACAAAGTTTAAACATGCTCTTCAACTATTAACAAAATGTCAAAGGTAGTTGATGCGAACATCAATTTCCAGAAATTCGAAGATGACAAAACAATATCAATGTCCAAACTTCTGTCTATTCCACAAATTCCTCACGTTTGACTCTCTTCACACGTTTGACTCTCTTCAAAATAGACAAAGGAAAAACATTGCAGACCTGCTTAGACCTAAGTCCACTGTATCAAACACCCGAGCATTTAACTACATTTTCTATAATCGCCAAAAAGACCCAAGTATTTCCAAGAATCACATCCCTTTTTTTCATTTAAAAAGAACAACTGGTCCACCAAGCTAGCATGCTTCCATTACCTTGAAAATGTAACATAATCTGATTGAACAAAGTCCTCTTTCATTAAAATACTAACAGTTAAATTCTTCTCCAAGAGAACTCCAAAATAGAGGGATGGGGAAGCTTCCTTTGGGACCTTTCACTAGCAAACAGCTTTAGATGAATAACATGTCCTAAAAACTTGTTGAGCCACCAAAGCAAATTATCATAAGAGAGCACATAATTTAAAAGAGCATATTATCATATCTTTTCAACTTCCACCAAATTAAAAGAACACATAATTCATATATAATAATCCACAAATTCCTGTGACTATCAAATTTAAAAAGCCGTAGAAACTTGTCATTCCAAACCTAAAAGCTGCAAGTTCTTATAACTCAAAATCCTGAGGCTTCCCTTCTAATATACAGTTTACACGCTATTCCTTTCCCACTCCGATTGAATATTCAGAGAATTTCATCAAATTATCATCAACATCAGTCATAATCAAATTATCCTGCCATGCTCTCCCCTTAGTCATCCATAAGAACAACACATGAAATAGCTAGCTAAAATTGTCTCTCTCTATGATAGAAATATAAAGTTCAATGAAAAGGAAAGGAAAAAGGAATTATTTTCATGTGATCTAAATATAAACCAATCGCATTGAACAAAAGGATTTAATACACATCACAGTAATACAATAAATGCTGAAAGAGCTGCAAGAATATCCTATTTAATCATAAAAGTGAGAGCACAAAAAAGAAAGACACAAGAACCCCAGAGACAGTAAAACAAAAAAAACAAAAGGGGGAAAAAAATAAAACAAGTTCCCATATCCAACTGCATCAAGCACCTATTATATTGATAAGACACCAAGGAAAAAGATACTCTTTACCTTTCCACCAGAATGTTCCAAGTAACAACGAGGTATACTTCAAACATGCCTACAATAAAGCTCCAAATAACTAAGAAACCCAATGACAAGCACTGAACAACATCCCATAACTCATCACCCCAATCCAAGAACTATGCCCCTGGATTAAAGCAGACCCAAGGATGCAATTGACTAAATATGCCCATGGAAACAACCACCTAAAAGAAATATACAAGAAAATATGGAATTTCATACCAACATCATGCTTAGGCGGCAGCTGCCTTTTTAGTTCTTTTAAACAATTATGAAAACAAGAAGTAAATATTTAATTATAAGAATTCTTTAAAGAATTAGCACAATTATTCTCAACATACCAATGCAGAATGTGATTTCTAATTTCCTATATTTTTCAACCCCATAGAAACAATAGAGTGATTAACGGTTGCAATATAACTATTGGCCACTAATTAAATATTTCAGTTCCAAATTCCATCAAAGGAGAAAATACCAAACCCATTATTACAATTGATATTAAATAAGAAAAGAATTCATTAAAAGCTACTTGAATTTCCATCACATTTCCATTATAACACCAAACATTATGCAAGTCAGACTGTTTGACTCACCACGCTATTTGCATCCCTCCCTCCACAAAGCAGAAGAAGACCATCTGATCGTGCACTTGCAGTGGCATACCTAGTCAAAAGTGAAGGATTATAAGTAGGTTAAACCGAGTATTGAAATCTTAAAAAAAATAATAAGTAAGGGCAGCAAATCAAAATCCAAGTAAATAGGAGGGAACTATCAATAATCAAATTTCAATGATGCAACTAGTGGTACCTCATATCTAAATTCTTTCCAAAATGAGGTTACAAGTCATTGCAAATATCACATTTAGCCAAGAAAAGAGTCAAAAATACAGTCATGAGCGAGAACAGCAATAACATATGCATACACAGATTCGAGATGCAAAGAACAAAACAGCACTTATGATTACTAAAAAAAAATTTCCCTCGTTTTTCATTGTTTAGTTTGTACCATGTCAATCAATGCACAAGCAAGAGACAATATGTTGCTAAATAAGACCACTAGATCTTAAACATATAACCCCAAGGAAGAGCACTACAAAAAACGAGGTGGTGTAACTAAAAAAGAGTCCCAAGTATTCAATTAGAAATAAAGAAAAGAGAGAGAAAAATATACATGCAAGGTGGTGGACCTTCCCCTTCAGGATCCAATTTTCGCCACTCATAAGGCTTGGCAGCTGTGTCAAGCGCCCATACATCAGACAAAGGGCGCTTCCCTAAGAAACATGAAATAGATGTTTTATAAACATGTCAAATATCTCAACAAGTTACGTACGCATATTCCCTAAATCAACAAGTTTAATTTTTAGCTCATTTAATATGCATTAATTTTGAAGTAAATTACCATCATTCCCTCCAATAGCCATTAGATACCTTTGACCCACCAAAGCCATCACATGCCCGTATCGAGGCCCAGGTCCAGGACCTTGAACAACAACTCTATAGGAAAATTACAATTTCAATTGCAAATCATATAACAAAATGAATAAATGGGCAAACATATAGTACAAAATTCACACCTATGCCATCTTGGTCGTTGTTGTGTGAGATCAAGCACATGAAGATCCTCAGCAGATAAGCCAGCCGGACCAATTCCACCCTATGTCAAGATGAAAGATTCTAGTTGTAACTTTTTTGACATATAAATTGAAAAAATAACACAAACAAGATCTAGTAAGAACATGATGACATAAGTTGCAGTATGCTAACCTGAATAACCACCATTGTTCCAACAGCAGTTGCTACATGAGCAGCCCT
Organism: Hura crepitans; assembly: GCA_948208565.1. Classification (NCBI taxonomy): domain Eukaryota; kingdom Viridiplantae; phylum Streptophyta; class Magnoliopsida; order Malpighiales; family Euphorbiaceae; genus Hura; species Hura crepitans. The sequence continues at coordinate 6,334 of CANXYI012246198.1, read as the reverse complement.
TGGTGTGGGTGGTTCTCCAAAAGGAATAATCCTGCAAAAAGAGCTCAACATACACACTATTAACAAAAACAAAAGAAAATGCAAAAAAAGAAAAAAAAAGTGCTGTCTAAGGAAATATGCAAGCTACCAATCAGCTTACCTAGACCACTTATTTGTCAACACATCATAACAGTGAACATCAGCCGTGGCACCTGCTAATCCTGCAATCAATTGAACATAAAGATCGTAAACGTCCAGAAGTAAAAATTTAACACTACTGGACTTGACAAAGCACCAAAGAGATTCCATAGCTCACTGCAATTTCTTATGTTATAAATTATCCTCATTAAACAGAAAAAGTATTCAAATTAACATGATTAAGGTTCAATGTAATCACGACCAACAGTACCATAAAAGGGAATATAATCACCAAAATATGCACACTTGCCTAGGAAAATATCAATAAACTCAAGATTACCAAAAAATGAGGTATCTCATAACTCATGGTTTCCTGATGTCCATGGGAAAATGCATACATTGAAAAGATACATGAAACTGAATCATTCAAAATTTCATGACAAATTAAATAAGGTACACTTTAACACAATCACATATAGAACTGAGCTGGAACTTAAACAAAAGCTATGGAATTAAATCCAATAAAAGAGAAAAATTCTATCATTTTGAGTTATGCTCCATGTAATAGTAATGGCTCGTATGACTTTATAGTATCTCAGAACAAAACAATGGCATATAGCACCCAAAGGTACACAATAGATAATAATCAAAGCATTACAAGTACTGGTTGAACTGGCCTGCCTTCATAAACAAGATTTTAACCCACCCAGAACTAAAACTTGCAGAAGAAATATTGTCACAGATAAATTTGTATCTTGAATTTTTGAAAGCAACGTTAGATTTTGTAACCTGGAGCCATAATCTAATCTGACTTTTTGCACCACAAATATAAGGGTACATGAAGATGGCTACCCCAATTCACTCACAACAATAGCATAAACCTCTGCTGAATCACACTAAAACTAAAATTAGTGAAGCAAACCATCTCATCTGAAACTGAGTTCAACAAATTTAAGGTTCACATTCCAGATACTGAATAAACTATTTGTGCCACTACAAAAATGATCAAAACAAAGGAAAACCACAAAAATTTGCAGCTCCTAAAACTTGTATCCTAAGTGAATAATTTCTTTCAACATATACATTCTCTTCCATTAGTGATTACCAAATTCTACGAGATCTTAGAATTAAATCAGAAATTTCCCGCACCATATAATACTCCGAAGATAAGTTACAAACTTAAAATGTAATCCAACAAAAGCAAAGGGAAAAAAAAAAGACTAAAAGACGCAACGGAACAATAGAAATGGAATTAAATACATACGAATGCCAGCATTCCCAGCCGAAGAAGGAGTTCCAGATGCAGCAGAATTGCCCTCAAGAGCAGTAGCACCACCAAACAAAATTAACCTCGGTCCTATGTACCCAGGTGTTCCCTCCTCGCCAACGGCAGCCACTGCAGTCAGGGTATGCCCACACCTAGGCCCTGGCCCATCCTCTTTCTTCTCTACAATCGCATTCACCACAGAATAAGTAGGCGCGTGTCTAGGCCCCACGACAGGGCTTTGTTGTTGCACCTGCGCCTGTCCAGGTTGTTGTTGCAATTGCTGCTGCTGCAGCTGCACTGGCGGAGAAACAGCAGCAGCAGCTGAAGATCCTGCCGGCTGTGGCTGATCTCTAAGCTGCTCTCTATCCATTGCCGTAGGAGAAGTAGAGTTATGAAGCGCAGAATCGTGATCGGTCTCCGGCGCCGTCGTCGAGTCCACATCCATTAATGAGTCCTCCAATCGAAACCCTAGTTTCAAGATCGGAGCTAGAATTCCACCAAATTCGCATCCCTAATTAACATTTTTTCAACGATTCACTCGAGAATTAACCAAAAAAAACTTCCGACCAATCAAAACCCTAACCCAGATGTTCTTCCTTCCCCAAAATCCAAACAAAAATTAAGATTTAAGAAAGGAGAGAGAACTGTAGATTAGATAAAAAAAAAATAACGAAAGACCGAAGAGCCAGTCGAGGAAAGAGAAAAATCAAAGAAATTAAAGAGAAAATAAATCACCAATGATCGTTCTCTCTCTTAACCAACAAAAGAAAATATAAATTGTTTTTTGATTTCATTTTCCTTTTTTTTTTTTCTTGACCAATAATTTCTGCTTTCGTCTTTGTTCTGCGTTGTTCCTTCTCTGTCTACCAGTGGCAAACTTTTCTCTCTCTCGCTCTAAAAATTATGTGTTAATTTCTGCTTGGCTCTGTCTGGTTAATGATTTTTTTATTATTTTCTAAGAAAATGATGAGGTGGATGGGTGGTTTGTAATAATTATGTTAATTTGTTTGGTTTACCGTTCTCAACCGTTGAAGGCGTGCGCAGGAAGAGAGGCGGAGCGCCGTCGGATGGAGAAGAATGACGGCGGTGCGTTGCCGAATTAACCGGGAAAAGGTTTAACTATTAACTGTGCTCACCGGTTTCCTATATGTAAGGAGGTTGCCCCTTTCCACCAGGCTAGCAGGCTGGAAAGAGAATCACGCTCGTTATCTGTAGCGCGTGGTCACGTGCCATAACATAATTGGTTACAAAGTTCTTTGTGTTTATCAAATTTGAGTGTTGATAATAAAATTGTGAAGAAGTATATAATATTTATTTTTCATAAAAAAAATGAGAAATAATCAGGAAAGATTACTAAATGATTCCACTTCCTTTTATTAAATTTTTTAAACTATTATCATTCTGTTGCAATATATCATATCCTTCAATAACTATTTTTTAAGTGTAATTTGAGCATAAGACAAATCAAGTAATTAATAACGTTATTTTAGTATATATTAATGTATAAATTATTATTCTTTTAACTAAATTTACATTTGAATTCATTGTGTTCTATTCAATCATATTAATAACAATGAGCATGCTTAATATTTTTTATTAAATTTAATGTGTACTGTGTGTATATGTACAGTGTGTAGCTATACATATCTATGCATAGTGATATTACCTTCTAAATATTAAGCTTTTAAAAACTCGAAGATTAAAACTTTGATTGCTTATCACAACTTATAACTTAGCTTAGGGTCATAATGCTAAAAAATCTAGTAGCATAATGGATGTGTCGGTAGCACTGTCCAAATGGAAACTTGTGAAAAATCAAACAGCTCTAAATATCAACGGGCAATCCACAATGTTTTTTCAAATGTAACGTCCTCAATCAATCACAATCATCACGCACAGTGCCAACTCAATAATTATTTCTTACAAATCCAAAACATCAAGCTTTCCAAATCCATGTGACGTAGAAAACATCATTATTCTTAAGCTCACATCTCAACATAAACTATTACATAGCTTACATAAGTTCTTTGTACTTGAAATATAACAATATCATCAAATTAATATAGAAACTATATTCACTTATACACAAACCAATACGAATCAATATATCAATTATCTAATCATGAGTAACTAATCTTCTACAGTAAGGCCCTCTTCAAATGCAGTGTCTCATTGTCAATCAATCTTTTTCCACAGAATGTGAACCTGCGCATGAGACATTTTATGCATGCTTATTCTGTTTGTAGTCCGCACGAACTCTCTTTCACGAGGAGTATAGTCCGCACAGACATATACTTTGAATCTCAGTCTTTATGAATATTTGTATTTATCATCATATTTTACTTTGCATAATTAATTCTTCATTCCTTTAGTGATAAATCATCTTCTATGCATGTATCATAACCATTCTGTATTGCACATAATGTTGCCATTTTGTTATTAGGTCCTCACGAACCGTTATTTGTGTTACTAACCTTTTCCTTGAGTTGTGTAAGAATAACCCTTCGTAGTGGCTTAGAGGTCTGAACGGACATATTAACCATGATATGTCATAGTCCGCATAAATAATGATAAAAGCCTTACCTAGTCCACACGGACTAATAGACAGAAACGAGACCAAACATTTTACCCCATTTTAGTTTATTTGGTTTTGTACTTTTTATTTCTCTTGATTATTTTGGATTGTAATAGGTAGCTTAATAACTAGTTTTACACACTAAAAGCCTAACCTCACATTAATGGTTTTCTACATAATTAATTGGTATTTTCTTAATAAAATAATTTTAAGTTTTCCTTAATAAAAGTCACATAGAAAATGTATTTTAATAAAGGTCAATTTCCTAGAGATGGGAGTTGTGTAATTACTGTCAATTCCTATGGAATTACGAGTAATTATCAAGTCAAACAACCACTAATAAATGACTCAATTTCTAGATTTCAATACATACTTATGCTTGTTGTATATTCTCAATACTGTAATTTATTTTCCCTATGTGAAAATATGACAGGAATGCTTTAAATATAATGCTTGCTTGCATGATAAGGGATTGATAAATGTTAGAATATAAAGGAAGGTATATTATTGAGGCATAAACAAGATCTAATTTCGAACCCTTTTTGGGTAAAAGATCAGCGGTCCTGGTGCAGAGCCAGGTGGTGACTCCAAACACTAATCGCTCTTATCCCTGGTAAAATATAATAAATCTACAGTACTCCATCATATGGTATTCATAGCTTGGAGATTGGATATAACATGAGCTATCTGAAGGTAGTTGAGTGATCAACAAAGGATTTACTGCCCCAGATCATTGTGAGGGTTTATCTCACTTCTTGTATGATTCTTTATTTAAGAATCTCTAGCCAAAGTAAGTGTTTTATGAATATAATTCATAAAGGGAATTTTGGAAATAAAGATTATAAATACAATATTTAAAATTAAGGGCTTAATTAGACAAAATTAGTTAAGTTTGGTTGACACATAGTCCATATCTAAAATTGAGTGAGATAAAGTTTTAGTAAAATGAGTTAATTGCATAATAACTGTATATAGAAAGGTTATGTTCAAACCACTAACCTTCTGACACTTGGGTAGTCATGATGCATAGCTAGATGCCTCTTTTGACTTATACAAAAGTGATATTATTTATTGAGAATTAATAATGATTCAAAGAAGTTTGAAATCAAAGAATTCTAATACTAATGGGACTTTTTTTCATTTTATACTACCAACGTGTTTAAAAGCTCAAAAGGTCACACACATATAGAAAGAGATTCAAGATAACATTTAGTAGAAATATAAATAATAGACATGAAATGTCATAAAATAAAGAAGGAGAATAATGGGCTAGAAGAAATGGATATAGAAGGCCTATTTGATGGGCTAAGCACATATGATTATTTTATTAGGCTAATGGCTCGTGTTTTAATTATTGAAAGGCCCAATTATTAGTCAGCCTTTTAATTAATTAAAAAAAGAATTTAGACATGACCCAAAATGTAAAAACAATAAACCTTAACCTATTTAAAAGGGTGGTTGAATACACTAAAGAAAGAGCTTTCTTTTATCTGTCTTGCACAACCTTCTGTTTTTCCTTCTTCAGTGTTTTTCTTTGCTAGCCTATAAGAAAATCATGGATTCTTGAGTTATTTTTCTAGTGTGAATATGTTAGAGGTAGCCTAAGTTTGGATTACTGCAGTTTACTATAACTTAGTATGGCTAAACGCATAAGAGGAAGAAAAACTATTTTTAATAAGTTTATATGTAATTTTCTTGATCAAATACATGTATGATATAATTTGATCTAGTTCATGGTTTTGAGATATTTATTCCTCTATTATAAATATGATTTACATGAGTCTCAAAACCTGCATTGGTATTAGAGCCAAGTTATATCAATTATGTTTGACATATCGATGGAATTAATAAGTTTCAATAAACAACTATGTTATTTGAATTTTTGTGACTAATTTTGAACGAAATTTTATTTAATTTTAACCATAATTAAAAGTGTTTAATCATGGTTTAAATGAATAAAAATCAAATTTTGATTAGTGATGTAAAATAATTTTGATTAGTGCTCGAATTCATGCTCTATACACATAAAGCATGTAATCAATTTTCTAGTTCAAACACATGGCTATTCTTATTTGTTTTAATTGCATTTTTTTTTATAATTGAATCATGATTTTGAAGAATTAATATGTTTATTTTAATTCTGGACATCAATTAGTTAAAAATCTTAATAAAATTAGAAAAATAATAAAGCATGAAATCGGGTTCCAATAGAACCCAAAAACCTAATTATGTAATGTTTATAGTTTTCATGTTTTGTTTATTTTCTAATAATTTTAGAATTATTTATTTCATGAATTTGAGATGTTTATAATGTTAGGTAAAAGATTCTAAATGGAAATTATGCATGGTTTTATATCGATAAAAGTAATTTTTAT
>CANXYI012246129.1:0-13646 GCA_948208565.1 Hura crepitans | reverse complement strand
AAAAAAAACCTTATTTATAGATATAGCTTTCCACGCTATATAGTTTTTGACAATTTAGCATAATGTTAAGGCACAATAAGGGATTTGTTAGCAAAATACAAGATTTAGCATCATAAGTCTTCTTCCTACAAACCTCAAATGAATAGGGCAGTAGAGGCAACAAATAAGAACTTAAAGAGAATTTTAGCAAAAATGATAGAGAGGTATAGAGAATAGGCTAACAAATTATCTTTTGCATTATGGGGATACTAAACTTCAACTAGGACTTCTATAATAGCAACTTTTTTTCATTAGTATATAGTTCATAAGTTATTTCATTGATCAAAATAGAGGCTCAATCATTGAGAGTAGCCTTGGAAGCTTAAATACCAAAAATAGAGTTTATAAAGAATAGATATTAGCAATTGACTCTCCTAAATAAGAAAAGGATAAGGGCTTTATACCATAATCAAATATATTTAAAGCATATTGCAAGAGCCTTTAATAAAAAAGTTAGGCCTTAAGTGCTAAAGGAAAAAGACTTGGTATTAAAATAATCCAAAGTACTATAGAAATGAGAAAAAATTTAAACTCAACTAGGAAGGTCATTACATGCTTAAATAGTTTTTGTCAATGGGAGTTGCTAAGATTGTCAACCTAGAAGGAATAAATCTAGAGAACCCATCAACATCGATCGGTATAAGAAGTTTTGTTGCTAAAAAAATTGGAAAGCTCATTACATTGAAAACTCAAAAAAGGAAACCTAAGCAAAAGTTAGAGCACCCTATTTAGGTGAAAACCTTGTATAAGGTGGTGGTCTAAGCAAAAATTAGGGGAATAAGAGAAAGTACTCACTAAAGAAAACTCAAAAAGGCTAACTAATAAAAAAGGTATTGTTATGATGACATTGAAATATTTTGCAGTGGAAATGTTAGGATTCAATAAAGTTATAGCTGCATTTAATGCTGACATGGTTATATTCATTATGTAAAATTGTGCCATTTTGCTATTTTAAATTGCATGAAGTAATTGAAAACCTTTATTGTAATGTATTATAGTCAATTACATGTGAGATAATAAAGTCTCTGGCTATGTCATGATTTTTCCCATATTTCTAATGATGTATGTTTATTTTATGGTGCAGTTTGGTTTATCAATTTGAAAATTACAAGATGGTGTGCCACTAAACTGAACTGTGAGATCTGAAAGATTTATCAAATAAAGCTAAGAGTTAAAGATTGAAACACATGGAATGCAACAGATGTTTAGAAATAGTTCATGTTATTTGATTATAATCTCTTTCAATAATATAAAAAAAGAAAAAGGATGAAAAAAATTCATTAGATTAAAAAACCTAAAAGGGCAATCTAAACAAAAGTGGGTAAGCCAGTTGATGTGAAAACCCAAAAGGGCATATCAAAAAAAAAAGTTAAGGTGGTCTGCTAGGGAGAAAACATGGAAATAAGCTCTCTAAGTGAAAACTATGCCAAAAAAAAAAAGTAAAATGACAAAAATAAACATGATGCAGAATAAAGATAAGATAAGGTATAAAGTTATTGTTTGAATGGTAATAATGTGGAATAAAATAGGATTGTGTTTATCTATTATAGTCATATAATGGAAAATAACAAAACATTCCTTCGAACTGTAGACCCTAACCAAATTTATGGATATATGAGATAGAATTCTCAATCTTCTTGATCCTCACTGTTCTCGATAGCGTTAGATCCACCATTAAAAAACCTATTAGTAACAATCAAGGCTATGATAGTAGCCTACTTATAGGCCCTTAGTTGCATCTAAGATCCTCTGACAGCAACATTCACTCAAGAATTCTTGCACTACCAATAGTTGATAAGAAAAATTAAAATCTTGCATTACATGTATACATGCTAAACAAATGTTTGTGCTGATTACTTATTGCAAGCATATGGGTGTAATCTAGTGCACCTGGCCTAAAAGCCTCTATTTACTTGCACATAATTTCCTTATCTAATCTTCTAACATGAAAATAATGGAATGTTTATTATTTTTAATATGTATAATACCTTTTGAATAAAAGACATGTGTATATATGTTTACCAAATGGTATATAGAGGTAGGAATGCAAAGGGCAAATTCAAATCTAAGTTGAAAAGGCATATAATAGTGTTGCAACTACTATTATAGATTGCCACCATGTTTCTCAAGTGAATAGCCAATGATAATAAAATTGTCAGACATAGGGACATTAGTAGCGGAGGCATAAAATAAGCCTTCCCCATGGGTTCCTCATTGTCCATTAGGCCCTTTATTGAAAATAAAAAACACAAGGATAACCTAGATAATTAATTAAGAGATGTATAATAAGAATAATGGCAAACTAATAAGAGTTATTAACACACTAATGCAATAAATGAAATTGTTGTAAGCAGGTTACCTGAACAGAAAGAAAAGCTACAGTGGAAAAAGGAACATGATTATATGGCTTTTAGCCCACAAGGCATAATCTTCATCATTCAAGACGAGGGATGGTGTTTAATCCATTCAAGCTTTCGTCGATATCATCATTTCTCATCTATGTGCCAAAATCAATATGAGTAGTGACCATATCAGGGACTTGCCTCTTAGAAGGTCTTTGCTCCCAAAAAAGAACCCGCTTGCCTAAGGACTGCTCATATCCTAAATAGAAAGGAAGGAAAAGGTGATGACAACTCTTCAACTTAAGTTCCTTAAAAATATAAGATCTTAGCCCCAAGGCTCACCATGCTGCATCCATTTATCAAGACATAGTAGCAAAAAAGCAAGATTAAATAATTATAGACACTGGGTTCTATGGCTTTTAAGTTCAGATTGCCTAATGATGAAGAAAAGATAAGGATTCTCAAATATGGGAACCTTAATATTAGACCAAATTTCTCTTCTTAGCCAATGGGCCAACTTTTTTTAAGAAAATACTAGCTAAAATAAAAGATTTTTTTTAATAAGAAAGGTTTTTTTATTAAGTTTCATGCTTTTTAGCAAAATGATGTCATTTTTAATGTAATTTGGCCATTTTCACCTTTGTCAAAATAGCCTCTTTTTTTTTACTACAAAATAGTTGTTTTCTAGAAATGGAAATTATTCATTTCACATTTGCATAAAATAGCTATCTCACCTCTCAAAATGGGCATTTTCCTTTAACAAGTCAACTATAAATGCTGATAGTGATAGGCTTCTCAAAAGAGGCAGCTTAGGAAGCATGTAGATAGTTAAGAAATATCTTAAATTGTTTTTTACATTTTGATCAAGTCATTTCCTAATTTCTTAGATTTCTTTTTATTTTAAAAGTCAACGAGAGAATGATCCGAAGGAAATTATACTTAGTAAATAACTAACCTTTTTTTATTATTGTCTTTAAAATGATCAAATCATCAGTTTGCTAGTTGAACAAAATGGTTTCATCTTTATTTTATAAAAAAGTAATCTAATTTGTCTTTAGCTTTATCTTTATTATATCAAGATATAGTTTAATTTGTTTATCATCATTCCTAATGTTGTTCATATATTTGTTTTACATTCATCATGTGCTTTGTCTATAATTTTTAGAGTTATTATTTCATGATATTTTATTTAGATATATAGATTAGCACTTCCTTTGTGATTGATATGTTCTCGAAAGTTTGGTGTTATTGTTTGTGATTGATAGAAGGACAAGGTTTGCCTTTCGATTCTTTTAGCCATCATCTATTTTTTTGTTAAAATGTATTATAAGCGATTTCCTTGTAATTTTTATTTTGGATTAGCATGTATTTTTAGGTAATTTCTATCTAATTTTGTTTCTAATTAGAATGTAATTTAGATAATTGCCATGTATCTTTATTTTCTTTTTCTGTATATTTTTTATGAATTTTGTAGTAGTTAGAAAATTGTTTTCTTCATTAAGGAAAATTAGGCAAATTGAATACTTTATAATTAAATTGGTGTTTTATAAAAAAAATTGGCTTTTTTCATTGATTTCCTTAAACAAAGAGTTATGATATTAACAAAAAAAAATTTGTAAAATGGCATGCAGGAACTAAAGTTCTCAATGTAAATAATGATGCAATTTGATTATGTGCTACTTTACTTTGATGTAATTTATCTTGTTAATTTCTATTTTTTGTGTGTTTAAGTGTTCTTCTTAAATTTAAATCCTAATTGAGGAAAAGGATAAAATTATTAATTCAATGTAAAATTCCATATTAATTTGAGGTATAAATAAGGGTAGGGTTTTGAACCATTCTCTGGTATAGCCCTACAAGGTATTTCCCAACCACTATTGGGTGGTGACTCTACCTACCTTGTGGTGCCCAACTCGCACTTTTCCAAATCAATTATTAGAAATGGTTTCAAGATTCCTTAGAATTCCTTCTCAACTTTCAAGACCTGATGGGTGCGAATTAGGTTAAGTCTTCCATCATTTCAAGTTAATAGGCTATGTAAAAGAGGGACACAGACAATCGTGACTTTACTAAGGACACCATGCTCTAAAAGTACCTCAAATTAATATAGAATTTATGTTTTTAATTTATAATATTATATTTTTCCAAAATTGTATCAAATGCTAGAGCCTTAGAATAAGTTAGGTGTCAATTTTCACCCTTGGTAGTGTTTTAAAACACAAACTCATTTTCACTCAATTTGGGGGCATGTTAGAGATAATACCTACTGAGTCCAAGCCTTATACCATGAAGGTATATAATAATGAACTAACTGATTATATGTTTATGATAAGATAAACCCGTTATAGAGGGACCATGCTTGGATGACCACAACTTGCACAACCTATCTAAAAGCTCATGTAATCACAAATATTAACATCCACTAGGTTTCCCCATAAATTATATTGTGTGCTTTGTAAGCCTATATTTGTGAAGTATGTTTCATTACCCCAAAATGTTATTAAACCCATTAGGCCATTTATAACTATGATAGGCTAAATGATGCATTATGGTTTAATTAAACACACCCAACAGATATAGGCCATCCTTGTGAATGTGCTTTAAATAGGAGTGCCGTAACATTCACTTTTCCTTTTTTCATTATTTGAGATTCCTGATATCCTATGGGTAAGCCCACCTAGGAAAGGCAGTATAGACCTCGTGTGGGAAGTTATAATGTTAGAAGTTGCTTCAATTTGTTTATCGTTGTTATATCTTTGTGCATTTGTATATCATTTATCATGACTAACCCTTTGTCTTACAACTACCATAGATCCCTTGTAAGCCATTTGGATTTGCGATTTGAATGGGAATATAGTTAGAAAGAAAACATTTCCACTTTTAACAATTCAAAAATGGCTAGACAAAGAGAAAATGATGTTGTTTTCATGCAGGAGACTGATGCCTATATTGATCAGAGGCTTAAGGAATTCGAGAAAAGGATGGTAGCCATATTATCTGAGGCATTAGCTAGAGTTATGCCCATTGTTAATGCACTACCACATGTTGAAACACTTAAGGCCACTTCTGTTGCTTCATCTATGGTCAAGCTAACTACTTCTTAGGAGATTAGCATAAGGAAGGATGAGGGTAGTTCTATAAACTTCAATCTAGGGTTTGATTTTTGTGAAGACTCTAAAGAAGAGAAAAGGGAAAAGGAGAATGAAAAAGCTAGAGGAAAAGATAAAGGCCAAGACTAAGCTCCTCACTGTAGGTAAGGGTATAAATTGAGATGAGATGAATTAAAATCTCAAGAGGTGCTATCCTTCAAATTCAAAATGATAAAAATTCCCAAGTTAATAAGACCACAAACCCAAGGGCACATATCAAGCAATATGCCACTATTTAGAAGCATTAAGCTAAGTACAAAGAAAAAGATAGCATATTTTAGTTTTATGCTATAGGGTAGAGCTATAAAGTAGTACCACACAGTAGAAAAGAAAGTAAAAGAAGACTGGGGAAAGGTGATTGAAGCCTTCATTAACTAGCATGATTGCAGTATGTACAAAGAGGTTACAATGAAAGGCCTCGACTGCTAAAGCAAAGATCTAATAAGACCTTCTTAGAATATTTGATAAGGTGGAGATTGAGGGTTTTAGAGATGAGGAAAAAGCTATATACTACTAACTAGCTAAGGATGTTTATTAAAAATGCTAGTCTTTATTTGAAGGATGGACTTAAGGTAAAAGGGCTTAAAGATTGGGAGTCCCTAAAAGATATTGCTATTGACCTAGAGGAAGAGCATGTAGATTTAAAAAAGAACATCGGTAATTTCCATTGAAAGGGGCCGAATATTGGTTCAATAAAAACATTGGCAGTGGTAGTAATAGAAGAGTTAGAAAGACAGCTAAAGTTTCAGCTGTTGCAACAAGGCATTACTCTAACTTAGGTAAGCCTCTATCTTGGTGCCCAAAGCACTTTTAAAAGAAAGGGACGCTTCAACAACTACCATCGAGACCAGCCAAGAGCCAAGGTTAGGCCAATCATAGGGTTAATTTGTAATATCAATATAATCAACATACCAGGCATGACACAAATCACTAATGAACTTTGAGGAACCATATTCAAGAGTTAATTGATTTTAAGTAGATCCCTAATTTAGAAAAGAGGCAAAAGGACTAGAGAACTTAATTAAACATCCTCTGACTTATGTTTATGGTCAATTTGGATTGCCTAATGGTATGTGCTTTAGGATTTATATGGTAATAGGCACTTGGCTATAAAAGAAAGGTAAGGGAAGAAGAGAGCCATAGAATAGTTAATGTCACCAACATATAGGTAACTGATAGTGAGAGTGAACAAGATGAAGTCAAAAATCTTTGAGTTAATTTTGATGGAGAATAAAAACTCAACAGTGAGAGAAAAAAGCTAAAGTAGTGACCTAAAGTCGTCGGGTGATTCCTAAGGTAGGGAAAGAGTTTACTCCCCTTACAATAAAGAATGAAGATGATAAAAATGATGAAACAATTGAAAAAGACACCTGCTAAGATTTCTATCTATGACCTCTCCACAATCCCCTTTACAATGCCAAAAAATAGTAAAGGCATTATACATTACAATTGTGTCAACCACCATATCTCCATCTCAACTATTATAGATAATGAATGGTGAAGAAAAGGATGTGATAAGCTTCTCAAACACAGATCTTCCACTAGAAATGTTCCATCATAATCACCCTCTATACATCAAGATTGAAGTAAATAGGAAGCATGTGCTTTTATGATGGTTGACAATAGGCCTTTTATTAATGCCTACCCCCTTAAAGTAGTAGCTACATATGGCATTGATGACAGTAAGTCAAAGCTCACCATCATGGCCTATGACAACACTAAAAAACAAGCTTATAAGACTTTCAAAGTCAAGGTTCAAAATAAAAGTTATAGTCAAAGACATGGAATTTGTAGTGCTCGACATTCTAGCTAACTTTTCCCTACTTTTAGAAAGACCATGGTTTCATAAGCTAGAAGGAGTACCATTAACATTGCATAAAATGATCAAGATCCCGTACAATGGTAAAGTAGTGACAATCCAAGCTATAAGGGAAAATCATATAATAATGCTAGAGATTACCAACTAGCCCTTAAAAGGATTTCATATAGTAGGGATCTTTTCAGAAGAAGATGATGATGATCTTAAAGTGGTAAACATGCTAAAAAGATTAAACTACCTACCAGATGCCAAATTAGGGAACGACTTATAAAGGTTGGTGCCCGTTAGGCAATCGAAAAGATAGAAGGATTGCAAAGGACTAATCTAAATAGTAGGAGCAGAGAAGCCAAAGAAAGGGAAAAAAAGGGATTCCCAAGATAAAAGAGAGCTTTATACTAGCATCGAAAAGCATTAGGTACTATCGGGAACTAGAGCTACTAATAGTCAAGGGAAACATAGTGCCAGGTTTTGAGATCTTCAATGACATATTCGATTAGGCATCTATAAAATTCAAGGGAATTCCTTATTTCTTGGATGAAAAAGTCATAACTAACTTGTCTAATTTAGAGCTCGAACCCAGAAAAGAAATTTAAACTTTAATGCTACTTAATGCTCAAGTAAAAGGGAAAGTGTAACACCTTATATTAGACCCAAGTAAAGATCCAACCATAGAATGTTACTCTACCTATACTGGTTGTATTTTATGTTATGTAAGGTTCTCCATCCATTTACGCTATCTCAAGTTGAGTTCCTTCTGGGTAAGGAGGTATTTCAAACTCTTATGATTAGTAAACACATAACATTTCTCCCCATATAAATAATGCCTCCATATTTTCAATCCAAAGACAATTGCTACTAGCTTGAGATCGTGTGTAGGGTAGTTTCTCTCATATGGCTTTAATTGTCTACATGCATAAGCAATGACTTTACCCTCTTGCGCTAACACACACCACAAGCTATTTAAGGAGGCATCACTGTATATGACAAAATCCTTTCCTAATACAGGTTGAGTAAGGATAGGTGTTTCAATCAGTTTTGCCCTTAACTTATCAAAACTTTCCCAACATTTGTTATCCCATTCAAACTTAACATTTTTGCAAAGTAAACATGTCATAGAAGCAGTAATCATTAAAAAACCTTAACAAATCACCTGTAATAGCCTATTAATCCTAGAAAGCTTTATACCTTAGTAATGCTCTTAAGTGGTTTCCATTCTAGGATTGCCTTAACTTCTTTAGCGTCAACCTTAATCCCTTTGCAAAAACTACATGACTTAAAAATGATACTTCATTAAGCTAGAACTCATATTTATTGATTTTTTCATACAACCATTTCTCCTTTAGAGTTTGAAGCACAATTCTAAGAAGTTGCTCATGCTCCTCGCTATTTTTAAAATAAACCACTATATCATCAATGGAAACTACCATAAACTAATCTAAATATGGTTAAAAGATCCAATTCATTAAGTCCATAAATGCAACAAAGCATTTTTCAGCCCAAATTGCATGAACAAGAATTCATAATTTCCATATCAGATTCTCAAAGCTATTTTTTGGGATATTGGTTTCCTTTATCCTTAATTGATGGTAACTCGACCTCAAATCAATTTTTCAAAACACTTCAGTGTCTCTCAATTGAATAAATAAATCATCAATGTGTGGTAGGGAATATTTATTCTTAACAGTGACTTTATTCAATTGCCAATAATCTATACTTAACCTTAGGGATCCATCTTTCTTTTTCACAAATAAAACTGGATCTCCCAAAGGAGAAACACTAGGTCTAATGAATCCCTTACCTAAAAACTCATATAACTGAGTTTTTAGCTCTTTTAATTCAATTAGAGCCATTCTATAAAGAGCTATAAAGATATGTGTTATACTAGGATAAACCTCTATCACAAAGTTTAACTCACCTTCTACAGGTAAACATAGTAATTCATTAGTAAATACATCTGGGAATTCTAACACAATAAGAATTTGAAAAATATCTAGTTCAGTTTTTCTTACATCTACCACATGAGATACCTTACACCCTTTCTAATTAGCCTTTTTGTAGTAATGGCAGAAATAACATTGAAATAAAGTATGTTCTATCCCCACTACTATTTATTCATGCCCATCTATAGTTTTAAGGGATATTCTTTTCTTTTTATAGTCTACCATTGCTTGATGCTTTGATAGCCAATCTATCCCTAAGATTAAATCAAATTTATGAAAAGGAAACTCAATTAAATCCATAAAAAACTCATACTCTTGCACTTTTAAAGGGTAATTCCTATATAATTTATTGACTACCACACTATGCCTTAAAAGGTTAGTCATCAAGATGTTTGTGTCTATGGTTTTAACATATAATCCCTTCTCATGTGCTAATATGGTGTATAAGTACAAATGTGTGGAATTGAGATCGATCAAAGCATGAACAGATGTATCAAATATAGTAAAAGTACTAGCAATAGCATCTGGCATCTTGATCCTCTTGGGCTCTAGTGGCATACTGCCTAGCCAATGCACGTGCCTCAAGTCTCTCCGCTATATCAAGTCTAAGTCTCTAATTGCTAGTAGTTTTATCTCTTATGCCTACCCTTTTGTCTCTTATAAGTGTTATTAATACAACACTCTAAATGGGTACTTGGCTTGATGGTTGGTTCTTTCAATTCGAAAAGTCTCTAAGAAAATTATCAATTTGTGTCCTGCCACAATGTTCACATAGCCTCTAGGTAGTGGCTCCGAGTGTGCTAGACACTGATGCTTGTAGCCTAGCTACTAGTACTAATGATCCTCTACTAATAATAGATCCCTATGCTCGCCTCTAAGTCTAGGTATAGTGGTAGGCCTATGACTAGGCCTATAAGCCCTTCTGCTTCTTTTAAGCTAGGGAGCTAAGCTACTCTGTCTCTATGATCTCTTATGTTATTCCTTACCTTTTTGCTCTAATGTATTTTCTCTATAGTGAGAGCTATTAAGATAAGTTTAGGGAAGTCTCGAATCTTCATTGCTGCCAAATAAAGCCTAACATCATTATTAAGGCCATGTTCAAATCTTTGACACCTTTCCACCTTAGTAGGGATAAATTCCTTAATATACTGGCTCAACCTTGCATATTGCTTTTCCTACTTTGGCATTGTCCTTACCTCAGCATTATGAACTTCCTCTTCTTTTCTTCTAAGTAATTTTTTGTAATGTATTTCTTTTTGAATTGTTCCAAAAAATAGTCCTAGGTTTTGGCTTCTGGCTGGACCTCATCTACCATTATCTCTGACCACCTGTATGCCTCTTTTTGTAATAATGATGTTGTATAAATAAAATTTTCTTTTGGAGTACACTTAAGCTGCTGTAAGATTCTCATTGTTCTTTCTAACCACTACTCCACTGTAGCAGAATCATCACTATCTGTACCACAAAAATCTTTTACCCCATTTTCCTAATACGCTTAAGGTTGGTTTTTAGTACAAATTGAGGAGGTTAGGTGGTTATGGTTAAGGCTGTGGAATAGGCATTGTAGTTGTAGCTTACCTCAGAAGGTTGACTATCTACTAGAGCAACCTAAGTTAAAGTGGAGAAGTCTATCTAGTAAAGGCCTGTATAGATGGCTCAAGTCTATAAAATTACTCTCGAGGTTCAGGGGCATGGCTTTGTACCTCTTCCTCTATACCCTTTTGTGAGGAATTATCCATCTTTTAGCTATTAAGAAGAAGAAAAGTAGCCTTATTAAGTCCTAGCAGTATAAGGTATTATAATGTATACATATTTACTTTTGGTACTCTTATATATTACCTATATGCTTAGAATTGCCTAAACTGAGCTCTAATACCAATAAATGTAACACCCTATATTAAACTCGAGTAGGAATCCAACCATAGGATGTTACTCTACCTATACTGGTCATACTTTATGCTACGTAAGGTTCTTCATGTATATGAGTTTAGTTAATTCTCATTCTTACTTGTATTAGTTTTAGTTCACAATAAACTTTATTTGGGGTCATTATGTTGAAAATCTGAAAACATAATGGCTAACCTAGACACTATCCTAAATAGTACTTGCACAAAATATAACACTCCTAATATATCATCATTAGTCCATACTCTAACATCAACATACTCAAGTCATAACATATGGAGTCTCACATTTGCAATCTCATCCATACATGCATATAATAGAAAAGCATACTCATATGTTCTTATTTATCTATAATAGTATACATAATTTATTTATTTATAGTCGTTATATCATACTCTCATTACAGTGCTTAGTTACGAACCAAACTACTAGACATGTTTACTAGCCTATCTACATATGAGTGCCAACATATATACAAATAATAAGGAAAGTTTATATACCAAAAGATAGGGCTTCAAAAAATATTTAGACTAGTTGGGACTTTTCTAGAGACATTTGCTCTTCACTTCTTCTTCTTCAACCTATGTGTCGCAACAAAAGAAATGACACGCTAAGCACTAGGCTTAATGGTGTATTCAAATATTATGAAATATGCCTCTTAATTGGCAACTCATTATAATATAAACATTATTTCTTTACAATCCATTGATTAACTTCAAGCCTTATATGATTCAGTTTAACTATTATCATACATGAATAATTACAAAACATCTTGTTAATTGAATTACGACCATTAACATCGGTGCCCAAAATAACCCTATGATAAATACTACCACTAGGATAACAGGACATGTGTATATGGTAAAATCGAAGTGTCCAATTCCAAGTGAATCATGTGAAATATGGGGCATAAGGTGTCGAATGACAAGTGTGGGATTTCTGCCAATAATAGCTCAACATGTGGGCACCATAGTCCCAATCAAGTATGCAATTGCAAATAAATTTCCCTATATAGCTAGCCAACCTTCCTTAACTTTAATACACTACCTAGGCTTATTCATGCTTTAGTTAATTAATAAACTTCTAAAATTTTATATTCTTACTATGCTAAGCATTTTCTTAATTTCTTACAATATAGTGCATTCTCTTGTATTATACCCTATCACTTTAATCATTTACATAGTCATATATTCCTTTTTATACACTTATAGATTACCTAGTTCATTTATTTAGCCTTTAACATAAGCACAATTATTCACATTTTTAGTGATCATATCAATGTCTTAATTTGGTTATAAAAGGGTTCCTTGTATATTTTCTTTTTCCCTTTTTACTCTGTCACATTTCTTATTTTTATCCTATATAATTTCTTTTAAAATGGTTTAATAATTACCATGCAACATTTTAATATTCTTTAAATTTAATTTCGGTTTAAGTCACAATAGTGTATAAATTCAATTTTTATCATTCACTAATAATTTCCTAGTTCTAACATAATTCTTAATAGATAACAATCTAATTATTTCCTTAAAACATCATTTATTCATTTATTTCCACTACCTATATATTTCTGCCAAGCTAGGTTTTCTTTTTAAAATTTTATTTTCTTCATTTTCTCATATCCAAACCACTTATATTAAGTTTAATTAAAATCCTAGTCCATCAATTAATTAATTCCACTAATAGCATGCAAGATCACATACTTATATAAACATAAAAATACAAAATTTCATAAATATTTGAATACACATACCAATTCTCCATTCTTCTCCACACTTGAATTAGTCCTTTACTTCATTAAAATTCCTTTTCCTTTATCCTTCTTACCTAAATGGACTTGTAACCATAATCTAAAATACTCACTTTTCTTTAAAATTCTTCGCTCTTTCTTAGATTTCTTGAAGGGCTTTAGTGAGAATTGAAGAAAGTTATCAATTTAGGGTAAAAGCATGTGATTTTTATAAGGCAAATTGAAAAGAATTTAAGGGAGAAGGGTCAGAAAGAGTTTCAGCCCTCATAGAGGAAGAAGAGAGGTTTTTTTTTTCTTTTGTGTACACATTTTTTTTAAATTAAGGAAACCCTTTTATATTTTTGAATGGATGGTAAAGATTAAAGCCACCTAGTTAAATTTTAAGGGTTGAGATTTATTGATTTTAAAATATATATTTGGATTTTTATGTCATATTTAATATTTATTTCATAATCATGTTATACTTGGATGGCCTGGATGTAGTTGGTACTATTCAATCCAAAGGTGATTATAAATCCCTACATAAAAATCTAATAAAACCTATCTTTTTATATTTGTCATTTTCCTTATTAAATTTTCTTAATTTATTTTTCATGGTTCTAATTCTATAAAAAAATTATAGCAATAATATTTTCACATTCCTTGAAAAATTTTTGTATTAGGATATGTGGGTTGTGAAATTTTCTAAGCAACTTTACTAAA
>CANXYI012246110.1:0-11211 GCA_948208565.1 Hura crepitans | reverse complement strand
TTCACTTTAGTAAGGTCAACTCTGATCCCCTCAGCTAAAACTATGTGCCCTAGAAATAAAACATTACTCAACCAAAACTCACATTTACTGAGCTTGGCATACAGCTATTTCTCCCTTAAAGTTTGTCACACAACCTGAGATGTTGTTCATGTTGTTCTATGTTTTAGAATACACCAGGATATCATCTATAAATACCACAAAAAATTGGTCTAGGTAAGATTGAAAAACCATATTCATCAAGTCTATAAAGGTTGCTGGGGCATTAGTGAGCCTAAATGGCATCAGAAAAAATTCATAGTGCCTATACCGGGTTCTAAAGGTAGTTTTAGCAATATTAGTCTCCCTGATTCTCAATTGGTGATAATCGGATCTGATATCAACTTTTAAGAACACACCTATACCTCTGAACTGATAAAAAAGAGCATCAATTCTAGGCAAATGATATCTATTTTTTATAGTCACATTATTTAGCTACTTGTAATCAATATACAGTTGGAGTGACCTGTCTTTCTTATTTACAAACAATATAGGTGCTCACCAAAGAGATACATTAGGTCTAATAAAACTTTATCTAACAAATCTTGCAGTTGTACTTTCAATTCTTTCAATTTAGTAGGTGCCATCCAATAAGGAGCAATGGATATTGGAGTTGTACTAGAATATACCTTAATTTTAAAGTCAAGTTCTCTCTGAGGTGGTAAACCTAGCAACTCCTCAGGGAATACATCAAGAAATTTAGAAATAATTGGAATATGTTCAAGATTGGAGATGAGGGTATTAGTATCAATGGCATAATCAAGGTAGGCTTCATACTCCTTTTGAAGAAGTTTTTATGCTGTAGCAGCGAAGATAAGATTATTTAGAAGACTTCTCTCACTATCCATTGCCACTATCTATCCCTCTATAGTTTGGAGGGTTAGATTCTTATGTCTACTATCAATTATGATCTAATGCTTAGTCAGCCAATCCATTCTTAGTATCACATCAAACTCATGTAATGGTAGATCAATCATATTAATAGAAAATTGATGTCTATGAATCACTAGAGGACACTACCTATATACCCTGTTTATAGTCACACTCTATCCTATATGACTATTAACTTTAATATCTACATCAACAAGTTTAGGCTCTACCCCTCTATTATGTGCTTGTGTGGTACATACATAGAGTGAGTAGAATTACGGTCTATTAATGCCAAAACTGGAACATGAAATAAATATAAGGTACTAGTTATGATGTCTGGTGTTACAACCTCTTCTCTAGCTCTCACTGCATATTGTCTAGCTAAAGCATGAGCCTCAGATCTTATACCCTGACTAGCACTAGGTTGCTCTCCTCTATTCTACCTCTGACTCTTATTCTGAGGTTCAATTGTGGATGCTTGAATCCAAGCACCCTCTGGCTATCTCTAAGGACACTCTCTTTGTAATAGTCTCTAGCACTGCAATTAAAGTACTCTCCTCTTCTGGCCAGTCTACATTGCCCCCAATGTCTCTTCTGACAAATATTACAAGTTGGGGGTCCATTCCTATCACTATTAGCTCAAGGAGGCCATCGCGATCTACCTGTAGAAGTTTGTCCAGATCTCTAGGATTGTACCTATCTTTGCCTCTGATACCCTAATTAAGACTATAGTCTAGGTTGAGACTAAGACTGTCCCTCTTTTTTTTTCTTATTATCCCTTGACACTGCATTGGATTATCCCATAGTGAATTACCTCTTTCTCTAGAAGAAATTCCTCTTCTTTTACATCATTTCTTTTATGTTATATGCAGCTGTCACTAGCACTACAAAATTTTTCTCTTTAAGGTTTGTTATCTATATTCTTAACTCTACATTCAACCTTGTTAAGAATCTCTTGCATTTTTCTTCTTCATTGGGAATAAATTCTTTACCATACTTTAGTAGTCTGGTAAAATCTTTCTCACACTATGACATTATCCTTTTTCCTTGCTTCAAATCAAGAAATTCATGTCTCCTCTTGTCTTTATATGAGTCAAGTATACATTTCTTCCTAAACTCTTTAAGGAAAAACTCCCATGTCAAGTCTACATGTGCTTTTCTTCTTCTAACAGTATTCCACCAACCCTAGGCCTCTTCCTAAAGAAGATAAGTGGCACATTGATAATTTTCTTCTTCTGTACATTTTAGCTACTCCAAAATTCTGAATGTTCTATCTAGCCAATACTCAGCTTTGGCAGCATCATCTTCCTTCCTCCCTAGGAAATCAACATCTCCCATTTTCTTTAGCCTTTCTAGGGGTGTTTTTTCGTGGAAGACCTAGTGGTGGAGGTGGTACTAGAGCTAAAAGAGGAGGTGGAATAGTAGAAATAGTAGTGTGTCTGAGCAAATCCACTATCTGCTATACCAAAGCATAAGATGCTTTTACCAGCTATTGACTAGGCACTTATGGCTATGGCTACTATATAGTGTCATTGGGTTTAGGTACTGATGTATTGCTTGCCCCTTGTAGAGTTATGGGTGCAAAACTAGCCATTTCTTCGGCCCTTCCTTCAAGTACCTGATCAACCATGTGTTTACTATAAAAGGAATAACCTATTAGCCTTATATAGTGTGACAGTTTAGAGGAATATAATCCTAGACAATTGCACTCATGTACTCTACCTAGGAACATTAAATCTAAGCTATGATACCACCAAATGTAACTCCTTCTATTGGAATCTCGAAGAAACCAAATAAGCGGTACACTTCCTATTAGGTCATCCATCCTAAAATTATCCTTATAGTTTATTCATTTAACTTTTATCAATTTCTTATTATTTCATTCTATCTAACTCCAAAATTGGCTGTCTTTTTTATAGATCAGCTTTAGGTCATGTCACCTTATTTATACTAAAAATACTCAGTTATAGCTATTCAGATTTTTTTCTAAAATTTGGCAGCATAACAGCTATCCGGGTCACTATCTAAATTTTTAGACCTATAAAAATACTTCCATAAAATCATATTTTATCTCTTAGACCCATATGGTCTCCCAAATAATCAGTCTAGCTTTATCTGTCTATTAGTTCATTGACACAGGCCTCAGGCTACAATCAGATAATCCATAATCTAGAGCCTCGGGCTCATATACCAATAATCTAATAAACAAAGCCACACATTCACATAGTCTGATAGTTACTTATTACAAAACACAATCTACTTTATATATTACATGACCTTTTACATGCCTTTTACATGGTACCCATTCCTAACCTATGTACATGAGTGCAAAACTGTATACTATATACATTATAATGTTTTAAACTTGTCCTCTGAACTTAGCTGCATGCACTACAAGACTTTTTACTAGTTCTGATTACCTGCACATCAAAATAGGTACACTAAGGATATAATATACTTAGTGGTGAATTCAAGCATTTAAATCATTTCACTGTTGTTATCAGGCATATATACAGTAATAATGTCAATTTATTCATGTTATTATGCCAATAATTAAATATATTTATCAAAATAACCAAAATGCCCTTTATTATATAAACAATATTCAATCATCCATTGAATTATTTAAAACTAAGTAATTTGTTAATTTATGCTATTAACGTTAACATATCATATCAATAAATATGTTGTAATTATCAAATTACCAAAATACCCTTGATTATATAAACTGATTATTCATTAAATTAATTACTCAAAATTTGAGTAATTTAATAATATTTGCCATTATCAATGCTTATAGGTCATTTATTCCTTTAAATTAATAGGCCCAACTAAATAGATGACACTTTAATACACTGGACCTAAAGGGAACTAAAATAGTGCAGTGATCCACATTCTGGACGCTAATCGCTACACTGGCCTAATAAACATCATAGGGATCAATTTGTAGACCTCTTGAATCACATCTTTAGATTAATTACACAATCTAGTTTGCCCAGTAGATTGGTTAGTCTAATAGACTAGTGTAGTGGCCCTCTGAGACTTATGCTGCTGCACTAGCATAATTTAATAAATATCACCAATTGGTCAGCCCAGCAGACTGGTCTATCAAATAGATTAGTATAATGGCCCCTAAAATGGACCTCAACCATTGTATCGGCCTTACCTAAAAATTAAACAATGTAACAGCTGTTAAAACCCTAAGTTAACCAGCTAACCCATCTAATGGGTGTCTAACTAATGGGCTATAACCTCAATTTATGTGTATTTCTTTATTGATTAATTTCTTATAATATTTTTGAACTAAAAATAGTCAATATTATTTTTATCTTACAGTCAAATTTTAGCCTAATCTGGTATGGGCATAATTAGACCATTTAAGGCCATTTTCCAATATCATTCTTAAGTCCTATCATACCCAAAATTTAAGTCATATAATCTTGACTTTATCCCGCATTGAATTGCTATTTATTGTCCATCTAATATCCATGTTTATTTTTGGTTTAGGTATTGGTCAATTTAAATAGTTATAAGTCATTTACATGGTTTGGGATAGTCCTTTCTAGGTCTATTGGTTAACATTTTTCAGTGCAGTTTTCACCAACACATTCATACTTTTCGTAGGCCTAAAGCCAACATCAATTAGGCCACTTAAAAGGCCAAACAATAAGCATACATGCCAGTTCATGTAATCACATCATAATAGCCCTTTTAGGCACACTACAAGCCATTTTTCAAGTTCACTTTCTAGATCAAAGTTATGTCTCATTTTAGGCCAATGTTCAAGTTCATTTCTTAAGCCTTTACTTGCCTTTCTAAGATACATGTCAAACATTCATTTTATGCCCTGCACATTACATACAATTAGCTAGATTATGTCAAGCCATTTATGCCATTTTATGTCCATTATGTTAGGCTTGCTTACACATGTTCATTACATACAGCTAGCCAAAGTTTTCATATTATTTTATTGAACTTAGCTCTGAGGTACAACTATGCCTTAGCCTTGATCATGCATTTTCATAATATCTATCATACATTCAACCTTTTATCTATAGCCTAAACACATTCATACATATACATGCACATTTTTATGCCATCTACGATAGTTTATACATGTCACATGCCTCGACCATAACTAATTTTCCATGCCTTTATGCACTTGTCAATCTTATCACATGCCAAACTATCCTTTCATATGATATAGGTCTAATATACATGCTAATCAAGTTTGATCACTAGTATACATTAGTCAATCACATACCAAACTAGATAATTATACACCCACACATATATACATGTAGTATAAGCTTGAAACACGACTTCTATCTATTTAATGAGGCAATATACATCCCAAACATGTGATCAAGCACTCAACTAACATGCATTTCTACACCCTCACAAGTAAATCCTCACATATAACCACTTAATTGTCATACATTTAGGCTAAATTCATTAAGCTCCATATTATACCTAATTTAACTCTTAAAATGACCACATTTAAAGTCAATTTCAATCATGAAAACTTAGAGGCATGAAGTGAATACTTGACTTCACTTACCTTAATCATAAGAGAAGGATTTCCCAAACCAATTGAAGCCTTCACAAGCTAAGAATTCTAGTCCTCCTCTATATGAAAATAAGTCCATTTCTCAAGCCAAATTACACTCCAATTCCCTAAAAAATGATACAAACACATTCTATTAGGTCCTAAGAAGTCATAGGCAATCATTCCCATATAAAATCTCTCAAGAAAAATCAATAAGAATGCTCACCTTACACCTTTGCTAGAATGCTTCCAGATGTTACTCCCTTTGATGATTTTTTACTTAATTATTGAATGCTCTTTTTCCGATGATTCTTTTTTTGGAATTACCCTAACACATAAAGAGTTTTCTAGAAAAGCTTGAAATTGCAGTGAAAATGGGGGATTTTTCCTTCAACTGGCATCAGTTGCAATAAGAGAAAGAAAGAAAATTTTCTTCTTTTATAAGTGGATTTTGCTACTTGGTTGATCTATTTGACAAGTGTAATGGCCCTTAGGCCTACTAGCATGGTATGAGTGGGTCCCACAACCTCTCGAACTATCCTGAAATGACTCTATTTTGGTAGAAACTTGAAAAAATTATTAAAAATCATAGGGACCATAAAAAATTACACCATTAATTTTAAAATTCCTCTTTTAATCCTATCTACATGCTCATAAATTTTCACGACCAAATTCCATCGATAAGGTAGTTTTTAGATTACCTCGATTTATATGCTAACCTAAAAAATTACAAAAATTTCTAAACAACCTTGGAATTTAAAAATTCTTTTAGCAATGGACTCTGTGGAATTTTTCAATTTCAGGGTATGATATTTTAGGTCTGTCCGAGCACATCTCAACTTATTCCTAACTCGGCTCAGTTTAACCCCATAGATCTCTAGTTTACAGCTCGAAATGAATTATTGGTTCTACTAAATTTTTAAAATTTGCCTTTTTCATCAATTTAAAGCCCCTCAAAGTTTCATGACCAGTGCTGCTACCTCAATTCTCATGCAAGTGATTCAGCACCTAGGCACACATCTCGAACTTAGTGGCACTATTCACGAACCTTCCACGTACGGGCATTATAGTACATGCCATTTCCACACTAAGTACTAAGCATAACAAGAGCTATATTTATAATAAAATTATAATCCTCAAGACCTTAATGAGTGCCCTCTACCTGCTTAGCCAAAATGGAGCACTTATTAATTACCTTCTAGTTTTTGTAACCTGTGTAAGGCAAAAACCCACTGCGCTGAGCAAATTTGCCTAGTGGTACTCTAGTGTGCCCATATCTCATTATTAAATGCATAAAGCTAAAAATGACATCAAAATAGATTAAATTATTTAAGAAAAAAAACTTGTCAATCTATGGTGTAATGGCCATAATGTATATGAATTACCTATTACTGGCACAAGTGAGTCCTCATTATAATGGCATATGGAACACTAAGTAAGGTTTACACATCAGAAGCTAAAACATGCATGTGTGTATCTATGTTACCTATATGACTTAGTGTATAGACTTTTTTAACTTGGTATGCTATAGACAGGACGTATATGTTATGAAGTCAACCTTATTGTATACTTAAACATCTTTTACATTAAAGGCTTAATTTTGCTGTAAGAAAATTTTCTTTGGGTTTGTCTAAAGCCAAAGGTAATACACTCCTAGATTAACCTAGAGGAAGGTAAATAGGGTAAAAACTATAATCTTGTAAATTGATAATAAGGGTAGGCTCACCTATTACAATGCCAGCACTGTACTGGAAATTGATACACACCGGTGGCCTTAGCCATTATCAATTGTAAATATCTCATATGGCATAAGTGCCTAACTATAAATGTCATAGGTCTACATAAAATCCCTCTCTAGCATGCCAAAGTTACCCTAACTAGAATCTTGTAAGGTTTTCCTCAAGCTTTAGGTCATAAATTTTTAATCTCTTAGGTTTATTTGTAATAGGAATGTGCATAATGCTTTAATCCTTTTTATGCTACTAATTAATATATTTTGAACTTATTATATTTTAATTCAATGTTGTCCTAATAACTAATAGCATTAGTATGGCTTACATCATAAAGAGTCCTTATATGAGGTGATTTCTTAACTCTTGAGATTGAATTCATTCATTCTTGTTAATGAATTTTTAAACTACTTCCTGTGTCTTACTCCTATATTCTTCTAGTACAATTAAGTTAATTTTTAATAACTATTACTAAGCTTTGTTAGTTTGCAACTGGTTTAATTAAGCAATTGAAGATGCCATGGACAATCACATATGGTGCCTGAGCTATTATTGCAACTGATAAGATATTTGATCTGTAGGCCTAGCATAACACATTACTCATGCACGAGGCTTGCATGTGAAGACATATTTACTATTTTCCCTAAACCATGCATTGTGAGATGAACATGATCATGTTGGTTATATGTAAGTGTTTAAGAATGCATACATACTTAAGATAATATTTTGTGTTTACAAAATTTCAAGCAAGTAAAGTGAATTTATTATTTAAAAATAATTCATTAGATTTAACTGTAATTAAATACCTTTAAGAATTAAATTCACTAGTGAGTTTAGGAGATAAGGTAATACGTACTGGAAATTTTTGGAGTTTGTCTTCACAATATGGCTTAACCTTTTCCTTCCCTTTATCTTGAGTTGGGTCCCCTTCTTTTTTGTCACCTATATTAGCAAAACAAAAAGCTCATTAATGGTTTTACTCATTGAAATTATGTAGTTTGAAAATTTTTAAATGTTGTTTATGTTGAATTTTAAATATGTGACTTAGTAATCTCCCTTCTCTATGTCTGTCCATGATCATCCCTTACTGCTATATCCCCATATAACTATTACTATTGATGTCATTATAAAATCTATTGATTCCTTCTTCTATGACACTTTCTACTAACCACAGTGGCAATTTTTTCACATGTAATATTGCCCACTATTAACCTTAAGGTTGCTATCCATAATTTCCCCCATGGCAGTCTTGCAGTTCCACTTTTCATAGTCACTGCATACAAGACATCAACTACTGTTTATTCCTTATAGTCATAGTAAGTTCACTTCAATGTAGTTTCACTCTAATTCTTTATTACTTTCACCGCTACTATAATTGTCTACAAAAATTGTGATGACAATATCCTTAAAAGATATATCTACTTCCCACGTCTATTAGCCTATCAATAATAATGGTTATGCTTCTTGATTACAGCATTGGCTTTATCAGGCCATAGCTATCATTACATTGCCTGCATGTCTACCCCATGCCTACCTCACTACTATTGTTGCTATAATATCATGGGTATAGTAGCCTTTATTTTCAGTGTGTAATAGCTGTAATAGTAATTCTGTCATTGCTTGCCACTAGTTATTATAGTGTGTAGCAACATGTCTTCTTCACTATACCTCTCTCCCTTTCTTACTTCAATTATTTAAAAAATTTTAATGTAGGAACTAAAATGGATATGCATTACTTACTAGTCCTCTTACTACTATGGTACTATGGTTCATTGTATGTCACTGCCCCATTGTAGCGATCGCTCACCACTACCCTAATTCAATCGTAGTCTACTGTTCTTTGCCACTGTCCTATATCTTCCAAGTAGAAGTAATTTACTTATGCTTACAACTACCACCACTACATCTTTACCCCCCTCTCGCTACAAGTCTCAATTCTTTTCTATGCTTTACTAGCTAGGCTACTCTGAAAATCCCCTCATACCTTTTTTCTATTTCTAGCCCCTTCTCCTTATTCATTATTATTGTTATTGCTATATACTTATATTAATTTTTATTTCATTATTATTTATTTATTTTTCCTCTCTTTATGTGTACTTACCTGTTACCATTAAACTACCAAATTAGTTTTGTTAAAACCATGATTTTAATATAATTTGCATGTAACCTCTATAACTAGGCATGGTAGACTATTTATAAGTTTTAAAGATAGCCCAGATGTCACAACTCTTCCCTACTTAAAATATTTCATTCCTAAAATAAAAGTTATATACCTAGATGGAATAGGTAGGGGTACTATTGTCATATCGAAACTTCGGTTTCCCATGTTACCTCTTCTACTTTGTGATTTCACCACAACACATTCACTTAGGGAACAATTTTGTTCCTTAGCTATCTAACCTCTCTATCCAAAATCACTACGGGCTTTTCTTCATAAGTGAGATTGGATTGAATCTCAATTTCTTATAACTTATAAGCAAATGGCCCAACTTGTGACACTATTTGAAATGGCCCTATATATCTCAAGGCTAGTTTGCCTTTTTTCCTAAACCTATGTATCTTTTTAAGGAGAAATTTACAAAAAACTTTATCTCCTAGTTGATATTCTATTTCTTTCATTTTTTAATCAGTATAGGACTTTTGACAATCTATTATGGCTTTTAGTCAGTCTTTAATTATTCTTACCTTCTTCTCTCCCTGTCTTATCAATTTTGGTCCCTCTAGCTTACTTTCAATCAACTTTGTCTAGCATAATAAGGTTTTACATTTCCTTCCATGTAATGCTTCATAAGGAGACATCTAGAGACTTGTTTGATAGCTATTATTATAAGCAAACTCTATTAGAGAGAGACACTTTTCCCAACTTCCTTTGAAATCTAGTACACATCCTCTGAGCATGTCTTGGAGTACCTACAACAAGGTCTAGATTATTGAAATCCACATCACTTAGTTATACCTTTATTTAACACTGAAGTTAATTTACTCACTTGAATTACTTCTTCTGACTATCCATCAACCTATAATTGAAAGGCAATGCTGAATTACAACTTAGTCCCTAATGCTTCCTGAAGCTTCTTCCAAAATGGTGAGGTAAACCTTAGATCCTTATATGAAATAATAGATATAGAAATTCCATGTAATCATACAACCTCTTTAATATATAGTTCTACCAACTTGTCTAGAGAATAATGTACTCTTAAGGGTAAGAAATAGGCTGACTTAGTTAGTTAATCAATTATTACCTACATCAAACCTTTCCTTGTAGACATAATAGGCAAACCAATCACAAAGTCCATGGTAACTTATTCCCATTTCCACTCTTGAATCACAATGGGCTATAGTAATCCTAAAGGAACTTGATGCTCCACTTTTACTTGTTGGCACACCAAGCACTTTCTCACATACTATGTGATATCCCTCTTCATACCAGGCCACTAATAATGTTCCTTTAGGTCATTACACATTTTCATTATTCTTGGCTATTTCACATATAGGCTACTTTGTGCTTCCTATAATATTTGTGCCTTCAGTTCTAAGACTTTTTGATATGCATAGTCAATTTTAATAATATAAACATATATCTTTCAAATTAATTCAATATTCCTTGTCTCTTTCCTTTTGAACCTATGCAGCCTTGACTAGCAATTGGGGGCTATTTATTTAGGCTTTTTGCACTTTAGTTGAATAATAAAGGCTTAACCTTGAGCTTTGCTAATATTCCTCCATCATGCATTAAAGAGAGATAGGCATTCATCACTTGTAATGCTATATCCAATAAAATAATGGTATGGTTACCTTACAATATGCCACACACAAGAAAAATCCATCATAGCTATAGAATATATACTAAGCAAGGATTTTCGGGTTAATGCATCTACCACTAAATTAGCTTTACCAAAGTGGTAATTAATTGTACCCTCGTAATCTTTCAATAGCTCTATCCAACTTCTCTGCCTTAAGTTTAACTCCTTTTAGGTGAGTAGATATTTAAGGTTTTTGTGGTTTTGTGTAGATGTAGCACCTTTC
>CANXYI012246086.1:0-13445 GCA_948208565.1 Hura crepitans | reverse complement strand
GAGGGAGTTTCATCTTCTTCCTTCAGCTAATTCATCAACTCTAGGTTTCTAAATTTAAGTTAAGATGTTAGGGAGATGATGGAAAAAGAATTATGGCAAAAGGAGTTATCAAGTGTGAGTTAAAATTCATCAAAGTTTATTAGATGGAAATAGTCTAGCAAGTAGCCAAGGTGAGTTTTCATGCTTTTCCTTCGGATTTTCTTGGTTGTTCTTGGCTGAAAATGCTTCCTAGTGATGCCAAACTTTTGTGGGGACATGTATGGCCTTTGGTTAAGGTGAATTGGAGTAAGGAAAAGCTTAAAGAAGAGGGAGAAAGTGACCATAAGGGTAGGAAATAAAGGTGGGTAACCTTAAAATGGTGGTAATTTCATCTACGAGTGAGGTAAGTGAATTCCACCATTCACTTTATGCCCTTCAATTTTAGTAGCTTTTCCTATGAATTAGAGGTGATTTAAAGCATAAAATTTCTTAGTGAGGTGTTTTCTTAAAAGGATTTTAATACATGGCATGTGGGAATATGAATTGCATGGTTGATACATGAGAGGAATTAATATATATGTTGATTGTGAGGTTGGCCGAGAGGTGTATAAGTGGAATAAAATGTGTTTATAATGCTTAATGCATAGATTAATGGCTTTAGCATGGATATATAATGGTATTCCTTTAGGAATTAGTGGAAATATGCATGATTAGCATATGTTGCAAGTGTGGTTGAGAGCTTATATTTGAATGTGAATGTGTGTTGTTTATTTAGTGTGGTCATAGGTGGTGTTTAAGGCTGGAATTGCATGTCCCTTAGACCTATAATGTATTAGTAATTGACTTGGTATGAAATGAGTTAAATGATGCATGAATACATGGAAGATTAGTGGTGGTCGAAGCATGTGATAGTCTTTTGCTACCTTAAATGGCATAAAAGTGAAAAAGTATGTATGTAAGTGTACTTATACTATGTATTAATGGATGATAGTGTGTTGAACATCATAAGAATGCATGATTTGGGCCTTTGACTAGTTGTACCCAAAAGCTAACTCATTGAAAATGGTGTGAAAAATAAGATTATAAGTGGAGCATGTTATGTGTAGCTAAGCATGAGCTTGAATGCATGAACAGCTAAATTATATGTTGGTATAAATGTAGTTAGTGAACATCTTTAAAAGGGCATAAAATCTATTCAAGTAATGACATGAAACATAATTTAAAAAGTTGCTTGTAACTTTGCCTATAAGGGCCTTGCCTTGTAAATGAGAATATGGTCATTTGTTTGCCTTTAAAGGCTACGATTTAAAAATGAATTATGCACTTAAACTTCGTGCCTATAATGGCTAGTATGATGGGACTTTTTTTTGGAATGGCTTGAATGTCTAGATTTTTGCCTAGATTGTGGCCCAAGTTGTGATTGGCTTTAGGCCTATGTTTGCATGAAATAACTAGTGAAAACATCATTGAAAAAAGGAGGTGAAACGAACCTTGGAAGCTAAGTAGGAACTTAGCTACAATGACCTATAACTATCCTAAATGACTATTACCTGAATCAATAAATCTTTAGGATAGTAAATGGGCTAGATTTGTGAAACACTTGTCGAATTAAATCTAACATAATGTACCATAATTATTGGCACTTGAACCCTTGAATATTTTTCTAATATTTTACCCAGTACAGCCTGTTTATGGCCATACCAAACTGGGCTAAATTTTAACGGTGCTGTAAAAATTATAACTGTCTATTTTAAAGATGATAATATTATAAAAAGTTAATTAGTGAAGAAATGGACAAAGATTGAGGTTAAATGGTCCACTAGATAGACACTCACTTGATGGGTTGATCGGTTAACTTAGTGGTTTTTCTTTGCAGTTGCTATCTTATCTGAGTCTCAAATAAGGCTAGTACAGCAGCCAAGGTCTATTTTTTACCACTGTACTAGTTAGACAGTCTGATTAGACTATGACACTCACTTGATTTATATTTTCTTGCTAGTGTAGTGGCATAAGTCTTAGAAGGCCACTACACTAGTCGGACAAATAAACCAGTCTAGTAGGTAGACCAGTTTGTGACATCTTCAATCTTTTAATAGGGCCAGTATAGTGGCCAAGGTCCTAGAGGATCATTGTACTAGACAATTTAACAGGCCAGTCTGCCAAGCAGACTAAATATTATTTTTGCACCTTGGCTGCGAAAATGTGTATAAGCCGGTGCAATGGCGTAGCTCCAAAATGGGGACCACTGCTCTAGTTAATTTTCCCTCTAGATCTAATGTATGTTAGGGTTATCTCTTGAGTTAGGCCAATTGAAATAATTAAATAAGGCTAATAAACTCATATAAGATTACGGAATATGACACCAAGGTATTTTGGTAATTTTCCACTAGTAAGGCTTAAAGCCTTTAAAGGGTATAGCTTCAGCATATAATAATTAATAAGGAGTCTAAAACATAATTTACATGAATTTTAGTGATTAAATGGATAACTTACGAACAAAGATGCCTTAGGGGTAAAATGGTAATTATGCATGCTAGTTCTTAAATTAAACTGGGATATTAATATAAGATAAAAATAGGTGTATAATGCATGGTTTAACTATTGGATATGCTTTTAATGATTGAATTCACCACTGAGTATTTTTATACTCAATGTACCTATTTCGATATGCAGGTACCAAGATTAAGGGCATTGCCTCGTAAAGCGTGTAGTGGAGTTCAAAGGTCATTTTTTAAAAGATTGATCATGTATAGATGTATAGTTTTTACACTCTATATACTTAGGTGGGAAAAATGTGTAAGGTATATATAAGGGTTAAAGAATAGTATTTGCATATAACAGACCATGCTGTAATTAATCATGTA
The DNA here is from genome assembly GCA_948208565.1 of Hura crepitans. Taxonomy (NCBI): domain Eukaryota; kingdom Viridiplantae; phylum Streptophyta; class Magnoliopsida; order Malpighiales; family Euphorbiaceae; genus Hura; species Hura crepitans. Next base: position 10,602 of record CANXYI012246086.1, on the reverse strand, counting down.
ATGGTTTCTTTTATGTATACGTGATTTATATTGATGCTTGTGAGCCTGATGCTTTTTGTATTTTTATTATGGCCTGAGGCCTGTGATTACAGTGTGATAAGATGATGTTTAAGGGACCAGAAGAGTCTAAGAGATGTGATATATGATGTGGAAGTGTTTACAGGAAGAAAATAATTGTGGGATAGTGATCCGGGCAGCCGTTATGCTACTAGAATTTTTAGGAAATATCAAACTATGTTGAAATCCTTTTGTAATAGCTTGAACATGATAATATGAATCTAAATGGACTATAGGAATAGATCAGACTGTGTTGGGAGTCAGACAGAATTGCCAAGTGCAGTATAAGTAAAAGTTAAATGAATGATCATGGGAGAAGTGAGATGGGTGACCTGGCGAGAAGTACATCACTTATTGGGTTTCATCCGAAATTCAGTAAGGGGTGTCACATTTACTATATCCTTCCTAATCCTCTCCCTTAAAGAACTCAACACTGTTCTTCAATAAATCTCTCCATATACATCTTTTGGATGAGTTGGGGCTCTTATTGTATTGGTGGAGATTATAGAGTAGGTTGTGAAGTAGTAATAGTGTTAGCAGTAGTGACAATCACTTGTCTAACTAACTTTAGCATCATTTCTAACCATAGAGGTTGATCTTGAGGTCCATAAGCAATTTGCCATTCCATAGTTCTAGAACCTGCTTTGCCCATAGCATTAGCTTACCCCTTAGAAATTGAAGCATAACTATTAACCTCTTCATTTGCTTGGGGTTGTATTTTGACTTATGGTAAATCTACAAGAAGAAGAAAAATAGATTATAAGTCTCATATGCATAATAATATGATGTATACTTTCTAAATCTTAAGGTGTTCTTATGTAACCTATATATATTTTGGAATGCCTAAATTGGAGTTCTAATGACACTAAAATGTGATGCCCATTAAATGATTTGGCAGTCGGACTTGCATAATTGGTGGCACATTTATTGATATCTAATATGCTTTTATATAAAACCCATAAAAATTTAAATCTTTATTTTCTTGATAAAATAATTTTTATATAAACAAGGTGATAAAAACATGAAAAAACAAAAAACTGTTTTAAAGGTATATTATATGGATTATCTTGTAGAAATTCTGGCTACATAACGGCTGTATCGGGCACTTTCTCAAATAGTAACATATAGAAAATAGCATTTTAATATAATCACAACTCTATCTATCATCATTGTGTCCATCTAACCCTCTAACATCAAACTTAAAGCAACAGACTTCAAGCATGCAATAGGAAGAGATATCATACAAGTTATGCAACTAAACATAAATTGAAATCCAAGTTCTCATTACTGTTTATTAATGAAGTTAAAAAAAATTAATTGTAGAGATTAGGCCTAATCCCTTATCAATTTCGCATGAGTGCCCATATCTATATTATAAATGTCATTACTATACAAGAACATAAAGAAAAATACCCCAAGGGTTGCCCTTGCTTGATCTTCTGATAAATAGGGCTTTGACACTAATATGTGTTTCTTTGAGCTACACATTGCAACATAAACATGATATGCTAAACAATAGCTTAGTGGTAAATCCAACATAATATATGCATATAATGTCACTTAACCATGTATTTAACATAAATCATTTATATGAGATTAGTTATACTATATAAACACATTATATATCATGCATAAACCAATAATCACAAAAGTATAACTTATCGAAAAAGCATAACTCTCAATTTTATAAGGTCTTCACATTTTATAAACTATAATTATACACAAAATATAAAATTACAACACATAGCCACTTTATAAAATTTAAAGCATGAAGTAACTTTTGTTTCCAATTTTGATTTATACAGTCCATACCTATTAGACAACAAGAAAAGACTAAATAATGGGGTATAATGGCCGAAGGACCACTATTTGCCCAAAGGCCAAGATACTGCCCAAAGGCTCATAGTACTACTCTAAGGCTAAGATACCACCCAAAGGCTTATAAACTAATATATAAAGCTCACTAGTAGATCAATCAACCTATTCAAAACTAGATTATCTAAAAGGATAAACATTCTCAATTTTTACTTTTCATGTGATAAAAGCAATTTAAATTTTTTTACACATATCATAATTAGTCATAATGTCAAGATCATACATAATTTATTTAATGTATACTTTATATTAGAGGAGACACATGCTCAATGCCTATAAAATGCTCTAAGCATCATAATGTCACATGATGACCATTTCAGCCAACCACATGTGAACATAGATTTGGTTCATTAAAAACTCATATATACAATAATTTATATAGGCATAATGAACATATCAAAAATAAAATTCATTCAAATAAGTCTTTGATGCCAACACCTCTCATGCATATTTTGGCTAACCAATCAAAAACATTATCATGCTACTAACCATCAAATTTAAGACTTATTCAAGTACCTATCCATGCATATACCTCTCTCCTACCTTTTGGCCACAATATAGGGATATTATAACATATCTCAAGCCTACATATTAACTTTAATTTCATACACATATTTCATGCATTAATCATACTCATCAAACCAACACATATTCTCATAACACATTATCACATACATATAGACATTAGCTAAAAAATTTATCAATAGCATTATATGCCAATCTAATATAAAGTTTGGCCTACATGAATCATATTTCTTTTTTGTGTCATTCACCCATACAACACACAATTACACATTATATTAATGCATATGTGCATCCTACACATCAACATTCTAATTATTCTAATAATAACATTAATTACATAATGCCAAACACCATAAATGCCAAATAAAATTATGTTTACACACATATTAGTTTGGATTCACATACCAAAATACAAAACACACCATTACAAGGCCTTTAGACTTTCTCCTTTCCTTTTAAGCTCCTCAATTTATTTAACTCTACATATGCAATTATAGGCTCATTTTAGAAAATGATAATTAAATTAAATGGATCTCTAAAAAGTAAAACAACCCTAAAAACATATTTTTGGGCACCTATAGAGTTTAGAAAAAAAATACCAAGACAAAAAGAAAATAACTAAAAATAAAAATAGTTACTATTCATCCTTACCTAAGATCTTAATAATCTCTTGATTAAATCACTTTCCCAAGCTTCTATCACCTTAAAATTCTTTAATCCATAATGTGTAATTGTTTAATGGTGTGAGATTAGAGCAATTTTGGTGGGAGATATAAGAAAAATAATGGATGGTCTCTCAAAGGTGGCATCGATAAGGAGAAAGAAAAGGGGAAGAAGTGGTTAAAGTGAATTCTGGATTTGACCATTTATTTGACCCTTTAAATAGGAACGAATGGATAACCATGATTTAATTAACACTACATCTAATGGCCACTAAATATTCCACTTTAAGGACCTTTTTTAAGGGCTATCTTACACTATTTTAACCTCTATTATCCCCTTTTTAAAAACCTAATAATATTTTAAAATATTACTCTTGAACCCTAAAAAAATTCATGTCAAAAGGCTTGAAAATCCAATAAAAATTCAATTAACTAATTTTGCTTGATTTAGTTAAAATAATTTCAAATATGTAAAAATTCCAATTCTAGTGTCGTAGGATTATTTGGAATTTTCAAGTATAAGGTTGTATCAATCCTAGAATTTTCTCAGCAAAAATTGAGTTATTTTATGATTTAGCTTTTCTTGTGGCACTATTTATAAAATACTGCTACAAAATGTTCTATTTCATTTTTAATCATCCAAATAACTTCTGATTGACTTCAAATTTTGCCTAAAATTATTTTATAATTAATACTTCCTATTGCCTAATTAGTATGACTCGAGATTTAAAAAACACTATTCATCTCGAGAAGTACTATTCATAAAATCTGTATTTTCAATACATTACATAAACCGTATAGTTTGAGCAATTGGTAGGAATATGAGAATAGATAAATGAAAATAAAAAAAAAGTGTAAATTAAAATGTCTCAGATAGTGACCCAAAGGTCTCATCTCAAGTCATAACCAGAAGGCAAATATGGTTACTCATAGGCCTTAATATAATGACCCATGGGTCACAGTAATAGCAAAGTGCCCTAGTAACTGCTAATATCTCTAGTTGGCTAGTCAATAAATCCATGCTAGGTTGTTCAAATATAGAAGCCATCACCATTTTGCATTTACTTCCACCTTTTAAAAACAACATAGGTAAGATTTATATGTTATTTTCTTAATAAACAACCTTAGGGAAAAATTAGGTTTTTTAATTACTTGATTAAATATAGGTTATCATGAATGCATCTTTAACATATTGATCATTACATTAGACGCATTATACATGTTATGCCATATGTCCATAAAAATATGCCATATACAATATTTCTTGCATCAAATTCCATATTTAAAATATTATATCAAAGTGATTCATGAACAACCATAATTATTCACAATGTATAATTAGGCCATTCGAGTATAATGAGCCATCTTACACAATTTGGTCAATTATTATCAAAATCACATATTACATTATCGATATCATTTATATAGTTTATATCATTTTATAAGCATACTATTAAACTTGGCATTCAATAGTGGTTGTATTAACATGTCATGGTACACATAGCAAAATCAACGTAGTATGTCAACTTAGGATCTATTACAATTATATTACTTATTTACCATTTACCTCATATTTATGCCAATTCATACTCTTATCATTTAGATAACATTTATCCCTTTTTAAGGACATGCAAGTTTTTGCCATCATAACATTTTCAAACATTTCATTTAATCGTGCCTTTAAACTTTAAAATGCATAACTATATCATGTCTCACTTATGTATAAGTAAACATACTTGTCTAGGCATGCCATAAACTAACATAAGCATCACATTCATCCTACAGAGCTAAACATCTTTCATATACATGCAATTAGTCATTTTGCATTGTTAATAAATAATTAACCAATTCTATACAACATTACACCATTATTATCAATATATCAACCAACCTTTATATTAGGTAATTTTGAACAACATTCAAAATACACATTCTCATCTCATTTTCATCATCTAAGACATCATTTAGGATAGACAACATCATAATAAACTATTAACAAGCATAATAAGTCATTTATTAACCAAAACTACTACCCATGCATATGTTATATGCACTTTAACTAAAAAATTGCCCACATATATCATTTGTTATATTGAATACACTTACTTTAGAGCTTATTTACTCTTAACTAGCTCATTCAAGCCTTCTCATTTCCCTTAATCTTGCATAGAACTTTATTCTTTCCATAACATAAAACATTAGCACAATAAAAAAGTCTATATAAAATCAATTACTTATTCGAAATTCAATCTAACTTTATATGTGTCTTATATAATCCCCAAGGACCTTTAGAAAAATATTAACCCTAAGAAAAAACCATTCCTTCAAAACTATGTCACTATTAATCTCAACGTTTACCTCTAAAATTCTTCTAATCTAGATTTTTTTCTTGCTTTTCTCAACTTACTTATGCTTTAATCCATGTTAAATGAGCTTTCGAAGTGAATTTGAGGTGTTAGATTTGATGGACAAAAGAGAAAGAAAGGAAGAGAGACTTAAAGAAAGCTATCAACTAAGAACAATAGTGAAGATGGAGGACTATTCAAGTATTAACCAAATGGGGGATTTTGACCAGTCTAAATTCTTCCTCCCTTTTATCCAATAGCCATTTTTAATCTTCTATTTTTCCCATTCTTTAGTACATATTTTCCCCTTATTTTTTTCCTTAAATAATACTTCCAAAAATAACATAAGGCTTTTTTAATCATGACTTAAATGCCTCGAGAAAATAAAACTTGAAAAACTACAAAAAATTAAAATTAAAATTTTTTTAACTTAGCCTATGTTTTAGAAAATAATTTCCAATATTCAAAAGTTCCAATTCTAATGCCAATGGAGTATTTTAGAATTTTTATGTATTAGGTTGTATTGATCCCAAATTATTTTTAGCAAAAATTAAATATTTTATGGTTTAGCTTACACTATGTCATTTTTCATGAGACACTATTACGAAATCTTTACTCTAGTTTTTAACCATTTAATGACATCATTTTCTCTTCAAATTTTGTCAAAAATTATATTATAATTAATACATCCATTTAGTCACTTTAGTGTGACACAAGTCTCATAAAACACTATCCACATTTTCCAAGAAGTACACTTCGTAATCTTAGTTTATTGAGTGTTACATGCATAGTGCATATGGACCTACTCTCACGAGTGTTCATACATGTGTTGACTTACTACTTCACATGTTTTATTTATTTGGTATGTTCATACCTACATATCATAATAGAAAGAATCTATATGATTATATCTTCTTTCTCAAATAATCTCCTAATTATTATTTATTGAGAAATAGTGTATGTTTCATTCATGAGTATAATAGTTACATGTCATTTCTCTATATTGATTTTTGATATGTTATATTCTATTCAATCTTAATTTTAATGAGTATATGCTTAGTTTTGAGTACATGGTCACTTGAGAAATTCCTGTCACTAGGATTTAGGTCTATAAATACCTTTTATGTCCTTTTACCTCATCATATTTGGTCCGTATAGACATTTGAGTTTGAAAATAATTTTCCATTTTTGTTCAATTGCATGACTATTCATTGACTAATCATTTATTCATTTTTTATAATATATATTCTCTGAGTGTATGATGCTCTCATGTGATGATAATGTAGCAAGGTCCTTACGGACTACAGTTGTTATTACTAACCATTTTATTTTGAGATGTGCAAGTGTTGATTAATCCGATGGAACAAGAGGTTTGTAAGAACCCATTCTATAGATAGTAAGCATCTTGCATGGACCAATGGTAGAGGCATCATTATAGAAGAATAGTTTTTGATCTTGTCATTTCTTTAGTTGTATTTTCTTTTATTTTGTACTTTCTTTTAATGTCTCTTTTGTTATTTTTGGTTTTTAATTTGTATTTAATTTTATTTTATTTTACATTTAAAAGCCAACCTCACAACAAATCATTTTTTACTTAATTAATTGAATTTTTCCTTTAATAAAATAGTTTTGACTTTTTATTAATAAAATTTACAAAATAATAATTTATTTTAATAAAGGCTAAGGTCAGTGTTTATGTAGTGCCAAAATGAGTGAATGGGTACCACTAGACAGAGGAGAAGAGGTAGCCAACAATACTCCTATTACCATCCATGGGCCTGAGTTCAGTACAGCCACTCTAGAGCCCAGTGACATGGCACACGAGACACAATAGTAGGCACAACATAAGACTTAGGCCTTACCCACTTTGCTACAATAGATAGTAGAGATTTTAAGGTATACATCCATAGCTGCTCTACCACCTCTACCAACTCATGTACCACCTCTAGCACCATTACAAAAGATATATTTAAGGAGGGTTAAGAAAATAGGAGCTATGGATTTCCTTAACACTAGGGAGGATGATGCTGCTAGGGAGAAGTAATGGCTAGAGAGGACCTTGAGAATATTAGAGGAGCTAGAGTGCATAATAAAGAAGAGTCTAAAATGTACCACTTCACTGCTCTAGGAAGAAGCTTACCATTAGTGGGATACCACAAGAAGGAGGAAAGCTACTACAAATAAGGTGACTTGGATTTGGTTTCTGAAAGAGTTTAGGAAGAAGTACATCCTTAAATTATACAAGGATAAGAGGAGATATGAGTTCCTTGATTTAAAATAGGGTAGGAGATCCATTATTGAGTATGAGAAAGACTTTTCTAGATTGTATAGATATACAAAAGAGTTTATTCCTACAAAGGAAAAGAGATGTAAGAGGTTCCACATAGGCCTCAATATGGAATTGTAGATATAGATAGCCACTCCAAGTCAGATATTTTCCAAAGTTAGTGGCGGCTACCCATGACATGGAATAGGTGTTATAGTAGAAGAGAGATCTATTTTAAAAGAAGTTGCCATTTGTAGTCGGCCAGACCAGTACAGCACTTGGACTAGCAAGAGATAGAGAGTTTAAATTTTAATCTCAGTCAGTGCAATAGTCTTAAAAGTCAGCCTTGCCATAGATAATAGGTCAAGCTTCGACATTCAAGCCTTAACCTTCATAGTAGGCCTCCAGTGCTATAACATCAATAGCTAGGGGTACACCTCAAGCATGTGATGCTTGTCATAGAAGACACTAGAGGAGATGCAATCTACTTAGAGGAAGAGAGTATTTCATATGTAGGGCCAAGGATCGCTATCAGAGAGATTACCCGTAGAGGGTAGGAGGAGCAGCCCCGACATAGATATCTATAACACCACCCTAGGGTAGGGGGTAGAGGTAGACCAGAGATGATCAACCCAATGATAGCCAGAGAACTCGACCAATAGCTGGAGCCCAAGCAAGGCAATATGCCATCAGAGCTCGAGAAGAGGAAGAAGCTCCCAATGTGATAGCTGGTACATTTTATTTATTTGATACACTAATATTATCTTTGATAGACCTAGGTTAACTCATTCATATATATATACCACACAAGCGAGAGAAAGAGGCCTAGAACCAGAACCTATAAACTTAGATATTGAAGTTAGTAATCCCATTGGAAAGAGTGTGATAGTAAACAACATATACAGACACTTTTCTTTGGTGATTCAGGATCTATTGTTCCCTACGAACCTTATTGAATTACCCTTTCATGAGTTTGACATCATTTTAGGTATAGATTGGTTGTCAAAAAATTAGGCTATGGTTGATTGTTAATAGAAGAGGCTTACACTCAGGACTACTGAGGGAAGTGAGGTGATAGTTATAAGTGAGAAACATACCTCAGTGAATGTTATATCAACTGTTATAGTAAAATGGCTCATCTGTAAGGGATGTAAAGATTATCTAGCCCATGTAGTTAATACCAACCACTCCATGCCTAGCCTGGATCAAATTTAGGTGGTGTCAAAATTTCTAGATGTATTTCTAAAATAATTACTAGGATTGCCTTCGTAGCAGGAGTTGGATTTTGAGATTAAAATGTATTTAGGTATAACTCTATTATCTATCACTCTATATCGGATGACACATGCAAAATTGAAAGAGCTAAAAGTTTAGTTGTAGGAATTATTGGATAAAGGGTTTATCAGACCCAACACCTCACCTTGGAGAGCACCCGTGTTGTTTGTGAAAAAGAAAGATGGGTTGCTTCGGTTATGTATAGATTATAGACAGTTAAACAAGTTAATGGTAAAGAATAAATATATGTTACCCATGATTGATGATCTTTTTGATTAATTAAAAGGTGCTAGCATGTTTTCTAAGATTGACTTGAGGTTAGGATACCATTAACTATGGGTTAAAGAATCTGACATACCTAAGATAGTGTTCAGAACTAGATATAAGCACTATGAGTTCCTAGTGATGCCTTTTGGACTCACTAATGCCTCAGCTACTTTAATAGGCCTGATGAATAGGATTTTTAAATTCTATTTATACTAGTTTGTGGTAGTGTTTGTTGATGATATACTTGTCTATTCTAAGACTCGAAAGGAACATGAACAACACCTTAAAATTATGCTGCAAGCCTTGAGAGAGAAATAGTTGTTAACCAAGTTAAGTAAATGCAAGTTTTGGCTAGAAGAAGTAGCCTTTCTTAATCACATAGCTTCAGTAGAAGGCATTAGGGTGGATCCTAGTAAAGTGAAAGCAGTGCTAGAGTGGAAAGCTCTAAAGAATGTAATTGAAATAAAAAGCTTCCTAGGACTAGCTGGATATTATAGAAGATTTGTGAAATGTTTTTCTATGATTGCAGCACTATTGACTAGATTGTTGAGGAAGGATGTTATTAGTTGTATGCCCTAGAGCACATGTGTAATATGGATAATTTTATGTACAATCAAATAATTATTCATTAATAAAATGACATTCTTTCTTACTTAGTGCTCATGTTATGACATTTTCTTAATAATAATCTTAAACTATGTAATAAAGTCCATGGTATAAAATCATAGTACAAAGGAAATCATGAAGAGTTCATGATGTGAGATTCCTATTGTATGTAAATGTGATAATACCTTAATTATCCCTAGTCATAGTATTAACAAGATTGGATATTGTTAATACGGATAGACTAACATATGCTATACTTCTTAAGTAGGTCAAGCAGTGGTTCTCACAAGCTGTAAGTATGGCGATGCTTAGAGATAATAAGTGGATGCTTGTTTAAGAAATAAATACATTGGAGACCTTTCATGAGATCTTCACATGGATACATAATCTATGTTAGTGAAAGAATCTCATCATATTAGCGGTGTAAATATCCATAAACTTGAGATCATTAAGGTATCTTAAGTATCAAATGCTATACTTTTACTCTGGTGCGTTTACTTTGCCATAAGGTATACATAGCTAGGAGGTTGGGTATAGCATGAGCTACTTGAATGTAGTTGAGTGAGAAATAAAGAATTCACCACCCCAGATTATAGTGGGGAGTTTATCTTATAGTTCTAATAGAATATCTTTACTCAGAAATCTCTGGCCAGAGTAAAATGTAAAGTGAATTAAAATCACAAGGACATTTTGGGAATAAAGATATAAATATTAGAATCAAAAT
>CANXYI012246044.1:0-12522 GCA_948208565.1 Hura crepitans | reverse complement strand
GTGTTCCTGACCCGTGTTACTAGAGTACTTATCACTGGCTATGATGGTCTAGGTCTAGATATTGGAGCTTGCCTATATCTCTGTAGTTGTGTTGGTCTATTTTTTTGATACACTTGATGAGACTGAGTTTGTCTCTATCTTTTTTTTGCATCTGGGGCTGAACTGGATTGCCCTGTAGTGAACAATTTTTTTTCTCTAGAAAACCTTTCTCTTCTCTTGTGCCATTTCCTCCATGTCGTATGCAGCTAAGACCAAAGCTAAAAATCTTTGATTTTTATAGTGGATATTTGCATTCTCAACTCTACATTGAGACCTTTTCCAAATATATTGCATTTTTCTTCCTTAGTAGGGATAAATTCATTTGCATATCTACTGAGTCTTGCAAAATCCTAGTACTTGAACACTGATCTCCTACCTTGTTTCAGCTTAAAAAATTCTGATCGCTTATTATCTTTATAAGATTAAGGTCTACTAGTGTCTTTCTCTTTTTAATAGTGTCTCACCAGTGGAATGTCTCTTTTATAAAAGAGAAGTAGTGCACTTTAGACTTTCTTTTACTATGCACTCCAACTTTTCAAGTGTCCTCAATATCCTCTCTGGTCAATATTTTGCTTTTGCTATATCATCTTCTCTACCTTCTAGGAAATCTATAGCCCCTATTTTTTTTACTCTCTTTAGGTATGTCATTTGCAGTGCAACTGGGGGTAGAGGTACTAAAAATGGTGGAAGAGGTGGAAATGCTGCTATAGTATGTCTAAGCAAATCTATAATCTACTGTAATAGCACATGGGATGGTTGTATCTGTGGCCGTGTCTAAGGTTGTGGCCTATGTGCAACATCACTAGGCTTAGGCATGGCTACAACACTTGCTCCCTATATAGTGGTAAGAGCATAACTGGCTAATTCTTCTACCTGCTCTTGTGGCGCTCTGTCACTTAACTTGATTAACTATAAAAGACACAGAACCTATTAGCCTCATTCCATTGTAACATATTAGAGAAATCAATTCCTTGACACTAGCACTCATGTAAAAAACCTAAAAACATTAAACCTATGCTCTGACACCATCCAATGTGACACCCTCTACTAGATTCTTAAAGAAACTTGAAAAGTGATAAACTTCCCACTAGGTCACCCAACCTGAAGTTGCCATTGACCCACATTCATTTAACACTTACCAATTTTTTCATTATTTGGATAAATATAGCCTAGATCCTCTATTTATTACTTAGAGGTCATTATTCAAGATCTACGTAACTTAAAAATTCCTCTATCTGCCCATCGTAGATTTTACAAAAAGTTATGCATCATAATGACTACTCGAGTGACATTTAAAAAATTTCAACCTATAAAAACACTTTAATCACATCAATCACTTCTCCTACCATATTTTAGACCCTTCGGGTCCTTCATTATCATTAACATATCAATCACCATAATCAGTCATAAAATAAGGCCTCAGACAAAAATTATCGATATCAGACAAAGATTAAACCTTTTAGGTTCATAAGCCTGTTTATAAACATCACATGGTTAACTTAATATTACTGACACTAGTAGCTCTTAAGCTTACTGAACCCATTACCTATAGTATTTACATCAGTGCCTACTAAAATAATTAAATTAGTACAAAATCTAATACCATTCAGCATGTCTATGGCTACACTACACAAAGCTTAAGGCTACACTTCTACTTGTTACCTACATACCAAACATTGGTACACTGAGTATGAAACTCAGTGGTGAATTTGATATATTAAAAACATGTCATATATAGACATACATATGTAATAATATGCTATGAATATATATATATATATATATATATATATGTATATATATAAGCTATTTCATTATAATAATATTAATTTAATTGATTAGCTTCAAAGTTTAATAATTTACAATCAGTTGACTATTTTGTTCTTATTCAATTTATTGATTATTTTAAATGGTATTAGTTTGAATATTTGATTTAGTTTAATAGGCCTAACTAGATAGACTACACTTCAAAACACTGGACTAAAAGGGTACTCAAAGCATGTAATGGCCCATCTTATGAAAGCTGACCACTGCACTGGCCTGCTCTGATAATAGGGGGCTTTGATCTCCCTAATACTAGATAATAAATATATCATTATCTCATCATGGCATATTATCAATAACATAGTGCAGTGGCCCATCTTATGGACCCCGACTAATGCACTGGCCTAGTCTGATAAACAAATAATAATTTTAACAACATAGTGTAGTGCCCCATCTTGTAAACCTAAACTATTGTCCAGTATAGCCTGATAAATAGATAAATATAATCATCAAATCATAGTGTAGTGGCCTATCCTATAGACCACAGCTGCTGCACCCACCCAGTCTAATGAATAGACAAATATCTAATAGCTACTAATCCCTAATTCACCTATCAACCCATATAGTAGGTGTCTAACTAAAGGCCCAATAGTCTTTTATTTATGTTTATTTTATTGCTAATAATTATTTTAAAATATTTATAACCCATTGACATATAGTTATAAATTATTTTTCACAGTTGAGTTTTAATCAGACAATTATAGGTCAGTTGATTCCCTACCAGACAATTATAGGCCATATTTTCTCGACTAGTATCAAGCCACTTTCTTAGGTAATTCTAAATCCAATTTAAGTCCATTTCATACAATTAATTTATATCCAATTATGTTCAAATCATAGGTCATTTGCTAGTCAAGTCCCAATTGGTTATTTTTATAGGATAGTTACGGATCATTATTCATTTTTAATACACTATTATGGGTTCCTAGGCCCAATTTACTGGGCATTTTTACATGCCATTTTAATCCATTCCAATATGCCATTGTAGGCCTAAGATGATGTCATTCCATAAATTCAAAGTGGTCTTAAAAGTGGCCTCAATTTCCTTTAGGATCAAGTATGCAATGTGCTCAAAACTTAAACACTATTTCATGCCATTATTGATTCCATTATATGTCATTTTTACCATTTCCTTTTTAATCATTTACAAGCCATTTCCTAGCCATATTACCAAACACTTTCATTACATTTAATTATTATACCATAAGCAACAGTGGTGCTTATGTTGATGCCGAGTTCATACTAATGCTATGTCATACATTCCATGCTCATAATACCATGCCATTCATACATAACATACATAATCCATACTATACTTACCATACATAGCATACCAAACTTACCTCTCAGCCAAAGCTTGTTTATGGCAATGCACATGCCTTTTCTTACATTTTGTCACACATACACATCATGTGCCATCATTTAAGCATACACATATATATACACATGATATACCATGCATACCATGCCATGATCCCATTCATACATGCACATTTTCATCAAATTAACCACATACACATCTATTTCTATGCGTAACATGCCTTTTCTCCATATATAACATACTAACATGATATACACCTTACTTACAAGCTAAGGTACCTCAATAACCCTTCAACTAAGCCTATAACCATCCACAATCATGCATTTTCTAATCATATGCACTCACTAATCATCCAATCCCATGCCAAACATATTATTGCCCATCATATCCCCCACATATACTTGAAATAACACTACTCACATACACACACACCCTCTCGGCCAAACTAGAACCATAACCTTCCATCCATTCTTTTGGTCAATTCAACTTATAAATCATCTAAATCATATGCAATCAACATCAAAATAAACTCGCTTTATAATTCTACACACCTTACACACCATTACCATAACTTTCATACATTGTTTCCATATAAATCACATTCAAAATCAACATGACATGCCTCAAATGCATCAAATTCACATGCCTCTCTATAATTTAAGGCTTTTCCTACACTTTGGCAACTTCAATTTTCTTGTTGAACATCTCCTCTACTATGGGCTACATACACACACACCTTACTTTGAAAAAATCATGAAAAATCCTATAGGCCTTTAATGGAAAATCTAAAAACATAAGTAACCTTAGAATGATGAAATCCCCTTAGAAGAAAAATAATAAGTGGAAAAGAATGCTTACACATAAACTTCAATTTTTGCCACCTTTTATATGTACACTAAATCTTTCTTAAATTTTTTTAGAATTTTATGGTTGTCTATGGCCTTTAAAGTCTTCACAGATTAATTCATACCTAAGTAAAGTGATTTTTATGACATTTTTCATATAAATAGAGCTCAATTTAGGATAAAAATGGTGGCTTTTTGGTAAAGGAGGCATTAACTGACTTTAGGGGAGAAAGAAGGAGAAATAGGTGGTGAGTAGTAAGGTGTCACTTGGTGGCCCTCCTCACTCACATGAAGCTTATATAGTGGGGCTAAGGTGGCTCAAGTGGTGACACGTATCACCTGAGCACCTTGAAATCTCGATTTTTCTTATGAACTTTAGGAAATTTTAAAAAATCTTTTAGCAATCAAAAATTTTTTTCGGTAGTTTTAAAAATCTTTGATTAGGCCTATTTAGGGGCCTATAAAATATGAGGTCATAATTCATTAGGTAGGATTATTAACTATTTCCTCGATTTATAGGAAAATCTCAAAATTAAGGAAAATTAGCGAACAACCTCAGAAAATTAAAATTCATTTCCCAATGGCCTCAGTGCCATTTTTTACCTTTAGTGTATGGTATTTTCATGTTTGTTTAGGCTAATCCTAAGCCATTCTCAACCCAAGTCCATTTAAGCCTATGTCCTAAAATAATTTATAGGTTCTACTAAATTTTTAAATTAGGTCAGTTTCATATATTTATAGTCCCTCAAAGTTTCATGACTAGTAAGCCCTGCCTCGGTCCTCACAAAGGTAATCTAGGAACCCTATTTAAGCCTTAGAGGCACTATTCATGAAGCCTTAGCTTACAAGCATCACAGCATGTTTATACGTATATTTCATTGAATGCACCACTGAGTATCATTGCTCAATGTATTAGCTTTTACTAGTGCATAGGTAATAGACAAGAGTCTAAGCCACAGCCTCAAGTAGAGCAACACAAGTTAACAAGTTTATTTGGCATCTCATGAGAATAGGTGAGCAATGGTATTAGATTGGCACTCATGAATATGTAAAGATATTAGGCCCTAGATTATATGATTATATATAGATATTGGTAGTTAATAATAGTAAGATAGTTAAGTTACTATGATGTCTTTCATTTGAATTTGGCAACCGATTAAGTTAGAGATATTGCTTTTGACATCCTATATCTGAATCGATTATTGTTTGGGTATTAGGGTGTTACATTTAGTTTCTATAGACCATTGCCTATTGTATGATGGGTGTAACCATCGAGGTTTTGATGAGAGCCCTACACACTTTTGAATATTGGAAGGTCTAATAAGGTTAATCCCTACTTTTTACTTTACATAGATATTGGGAGGTTGACCAGGGCTAATCCCATCTATCCACCAATGCTATGATATTGAGAGGTTTTTTGAGGTTGATCCCTGCTATCCCTTTCCTTGGGATATTAAGAGGTCTATTAGCACTAATCCCTGCTATCCCATTTATTGGGAGGTTAATTTATGGTGATCCTTGCCATATGATAATAAGAGGTTCTTGTAGATTGATACCTGCTATCAGATAGATGGTGAGTATAGACATTGAGGTCTATAATATAACCTACTATAAGAGATAGATCCCATTATCCAGTGTGTCAAATAGTTATTTCTTTCTTATGGGCTAAAGAGTATGATAAATGCTAGAATGAAGATAATAATATGGTAATAGACTATGGCCTAACTAAAAAAGAGCTTTTAGGAGAATTAGTTTAGAACATAATGTAAAATGAACCTACTAATTTGTTTTTTGAATGATATTAGGGTAATATGAATGGATAATAAAACTATGTTGCATATAGTGGCACATAGATAATAATATAGTTAGCTTTTAGATAATCTGAAGTTAAATTAGTAAAGCTTGAATTAAATATAATCTATTGTTATATTATAACCCTAGTAAGGTAATAACATTAATATAAGGATGTAACCTAATTAAGTAAATGAATTTACATATAAGATTGATAATATGTTAGAAATATATGAATGAGAGGTCTTGCATGCTTGTGTGTGATGTGTGCATAATACAATAAATGTTTCATTACATTCACCCTTGAGTGTATTCTAAGTATATTGGTATTTTTGATGCACAGGTATTAAACAATAATTTGCAAAATAGCTTTAGGCAATAGTGTAGCAGAAGACATTTATGATTAATGGCATAAGGTATTTATGTATACATAGATTAGACTAGTAGCACTCATGTACAAGAATGGGTTTGTTCTCAAGTGTGTATATTTTTGCTCATATTTTATAATACTATTACCTAGTTATTTGATAGATCCGATTACGAGAAGTATGTTTTGTGTAAACTTACCTATTGATGATGATATATTGATTAATATGATGTTGTTTGTTTTGTTTATTGAGATAAAGGTGTAATATTGACATTGTTTGAGGATGTTTAGGGGATTAAAAGGGTCTAATTATTGTAGTGGTATTTCAGAATGGCTAAAGGAGTGTTTTATTGTAGGTTTAAAACTTTTGGTTTTTCATTTCGACAGTTATTATGCTGTCAAATTTTTGTTAACTTGTGATTTACATCTATTGTTTTTTTTTAGGTTAAACATTAGTACCCTAAGCTATCATAAAGATGGGTTACGTTCATGAAATGACATCACTTATTTGATCTAGCTAAGGATTGGTTAGGAGGTGTTACACTTACTATTTATTTAATTGGATTTCAAAAAGGCTTTTTACTCTTTTTCTTTTCCTTTTCTTTGCTTGTCCTCTACTTTCTTTGTAAACATAATACAAATTTCATTAATAAAATCATATAAAATTAAATCCTCATCCAAACATTAAATTGATTTAAGAAACCAAAAATTGCCAAGAAAACTAACCTAGAATAATATAAGAACATAAAAATAATGGCTCACCTATTAAGGGGTTAAAATTCACCTTAACTACAACCTCTAAATTAACCCCTAAATAAACTTTCTTTTGCATTCTTACCCCTAATTAGTGTTGTAAAAGTGATAAAGATTTTATTTAAGGTGTAAATTGAAATTATAGTGGATGTTTAGGTGGTGGAAAGAAGCAAAAAATGGAGGAGAAACAAGCTTAATGGTATTGGATTTATAGAGGAAGATGATGGAAATTGGTTGATTTTAAACATTATGTCATATCTATTAATCTTTCCATTTGCCTACACTAATCTTCTCAGCAATGCAAGGGCTAAGATTAATCCAAACATCTTTTATTATTTAAAAATTTATTCTTTCGATTTAAAGCATCAAATAAATCCTTTTTAAGTGCCATTAATTCTAAAAATCCATAATTTATAAGTCTTGAGAGAATCATAATTAAAACTGAGAGAAACTATTTTAATTAAATAACTTAATATTTCCTTAATTATTATTAAATATTTATCGATGTAAGAATGTGACACCCCTTACTTGGTCCGATTGCTAAACTTAAGTGAGGGGCGACACATATCCAAAATCTAACTCGCTTTATATAAACTTCTTACTTAAGATTCATATGACTTGAAATCTTTCTCAAATGCTACTTATCATATAGAACTTATCAAAAATCTATTTTATCAACAAGCCTTGTCTAAAGTTTACTATTTGTGATCTTCGTGTCAAAAACCAATAACATAATGGTTGTATCGAGACACTATCCCAAGTAGTAACCTACTTAAGACAACACCTCTAACATATCAAAACACATCTCATCATTATCTTAGTCTATCTAAGCATCCAAACTCTATATCATTTTAATCAACACACATATAAAAATTAACACTTATCTCATAAACATTCCAAATCACACATACATAATAGCTCATTAATCATCATATATCAATGCTTAACCATAATAAATCCTACACACACAAACACACACACACACATACACACACACACACACAAACACACACACACACATACACACACACACACACACACACAAACACATATATATATATATATAAAAGTTCACATAAACTTTTGATACATTACAGGCCTATAATACATACATCAATATACAAATGAGTGCTAGGACAATATTTTCTTTTCTTTTGGCATGTAGCATACAAAATGGTGGAAGCAACACAATCTTCAAATAAGCTAATAATCTTTGTAGCCATGGGGTTCTTCATTTCAAGCTATATAAAAACCTATGCATCACAAAAAAAATGATGTGTTAAGCTTTATATCTTAGTGGTGTATCCAATAATCTAATGTTAAAACGTATATATTTATTTAACACTCATTAAGTCATAATAATCAAAAATGAATTGTATAATTATATCAATACATTATCTAACAAACAAATGACAATCATACAAAAACAACATGTGATACATACTCTCATGAGTAAAAATTGTCATGTTATTCAAACTATCATACAACTATTATTCTTTTCAATATATATACGTACTAGTTAATTGTCATGCCTATGAGTCGTAGCCTAGTCACATAGGGTATACTTGTAATCATTCTACACATACTCTCTAGTATCAAAAACATAGGCATACATTTCATTTAGTCGTATACAAAGTTTACCTCACATGAAAATACCTTTCTAAAGAGTTTTATGATGGGTACTCAGAATATTAATATACATGACATAAATCTATCACTTATGAGTAAGCATATGAATATCCTTACCTATATAACCCATTCATAACTATCTCAAGCATAAAAATTTTATGATTTCATTCGTTTTACTTGTTCTTATCTCAACACATAATGTAATATAATTAAGAGATGAGTACCTAGAATAATATATAAGCATTCATTATAGTCAGAAGCATAATAATATTTATTAAATTTAATAAATCTTATTTTATCCACTTAAAGATCATTCTTATCAAATCTCATTATATAATCTATTAAGTTATGCTTATACATAAAAGACAATAAACCAAAACTGGATAACAATACAAATGCTACTCGAAGGCCAAATATTGCTTAGAGGCCAAATAATGCCTAAAGGCCAAATATGGTTGCCCAAAGGCTAAATGTGATATTGGCCAAAGACCATGGTTGCCTAAATGCTAAATGTGATATTACCGAAAGGCTAAATATGGTACCTAAGGGTACCTTAGTAGCTGCCATAACTCCCTAGTTAATTGGTTAACCTATCTAATCTAGGTTGTGTAATTGTATGAGGTATCACCAAATTCAATTTTGTTTCACCTTTTTAAAAGTAATTTTAAAATGAGTTTCATTAGTCATTTGGTCAACACATGACCTCATAAGGTAACTAAAGCTCCTTAATATTTGAAACATTATAAGCACAAAGATGTATCATGAGCATTTTATATAACTCATCACATTAAGCCACATACATATAGTCATCACAAAGTTGTTTTATTTATAGTGTATAAAGTGTACTTTTATTATAAACTCACTTTGAGAATGCTTAAAGCACTCAACATCCAATATTAGCCCTTTTGGCCACATTGGCTGAATTGCCACCTCATATATTCATAATCATATCTTTCACTTTATACATCACAGTTATCATATATTAATGCTCATCCATCTCATCATCATCAATAATATATCATTTTTAAAACACTATTACCAACATATCATTATAAAATTAACTTGGTTACATACACACTTTTTTTATATCACATATATCATTACCATTCTTTGGTATATATCGCATGCATGGCTCACTTTAATCACAACATTAACATAACAAATCATGATCTCATTATTCAAGCATCTTACATTTATATTTCATGTAATTAATGTTTTGGCCAACATGATAATCATAAGCAAATTACTCATTTATGGCTTTAGATCTCGCAATTTAAAATAATAACATGTACCACAATCCATTAAACAATCATATTCGACAAAATCATGTCATATACAATTAATAATATTAAGTGCTTTTAGGGCACCATTCAACCATTTCGAGCAACATATAAAAATTAACCAAGTTCTTTTACTTTTAACACTTGATTAGGTATGTTTTAAGCATTATTACACTAACTATTGCCATCACTAACCAAAGCTATACTCCTAACATATTTTGATCCTAACATGTTATCAAACTTATTAACTTATTTTCACCATTTTAAGACATAATTAAATAAACATATAACATCATATTGCACCTAATAGTCATTACAAGCCATCAATATTCATCAAAGCAACATTTAAATACACATTCTCACACTTTAAATTCAAGAATCAACACGTATATATTATACTATTTTGAATACACTTAACTATCTCATTACTTGCATAACTAATTTTTGCTTATAATTTATTCATAATGACACCATATACACATATTGATGTAAAACTAATACACTTCTTGATTCATCTCACATTATGGCTATTTAATATTCTACATAATATTTTTATTATTCAAGCTATATTCATTTGCTGACATAGTTCATTCATGCAACACACCCTAATTTATTTATCACTTTTAGGCATATATAAAATTTTGCCACATGTATACTAACATTGCATCTTACGTTCATAACATTATAACTTTTAATTAAACCATTTGATATCATATTATTGCAACCATATACACATTTTGACATAATATCATTAACTCTTAACACGCCTTAACAACTATAATATGATTATGCATACTCATTTCAACATTAGCATAAAAAATCACATGTGAACTTCATATGTTATATGTTTTTGCTATTTATATAAGTTTTCTTATATCTATTTCATAATTCAAATTCACCATTCTTTATAATTATCATTCAATAACACAAATATTGACTCAATTTCTCTATAACACATACTTCTATTTAATACATGCACATATTATCACATAGCTCATAAAACTAATATTAGGACATAGATATAAATCAACTTCAAGGCATGTTTAGTGTGACATTAGGCCACCACATGGCCTACACCAACATACAACAAATTCAATTATCTATACACATAGTTTAGCATGGTTACAAAATTATATTACCATTAAGTGTCATAATTAAGCGATCAACATACACAAAAGCCTCAAATACATACTTATACACAAACTTTAATATCTAAAAATAGATCATTAAAATATAAGATTAGTGGATACACATATTAAATAGTGTCAAGACACCTAGCATGTCTCTTAAGGCTGACTTCACATCCTTTTCCCTTATCCCTCTTTCTTCCTCTTTAAACATAACCTCAACCATAGTAAAAAAATTCATAAAAAATATAATATGCCTCCAATAACTAAATCACCCTTATAGAACTCTTATTGGCACCCAAAAAAACACCCTAAAAATTTTCAAACTCCACAAATAGACCATTTCTCAAAACTTGGTTACTATTGATTCTATAACTTACAAAAATTCATAATAAATCATAGCAGTATCCAAACCTAAATCTCACTTGATAAATGTGTTCTTAGGTATTCATAGAATAATAAAAAAAATGTTATATCTAAGAAATCTTACCTCTTTCAAAATTAGGTTACTATTCACCCATGACAAAAAAAGCTTGAAATTATATTAAATTTTCTTGAATATCTTGCTAGAATTAGTGTTTAAAGGCTTTTAGAGGTGTGAAATATAGGATAAGATAATGAATTAATAGGTAAAAATGGGGAAAGAGAAAAGAAAAATAGAGGATAAGGGAGAAAAGAGTTGGCATCGATTGGTAGGAGAAGAAGATGATGATTTTTGCACTATTAACCCTTGAGTAAAAAGTTAAGTTGTCTACTAAAGAAAAATCTAACTTCTCTATCATGATTATTATTTAATGGTTTCGGGCATTATTAACTTAAACATGTTTATTTTTTATTTTTCATGTGGTTCTTAAATTGAAGAATTTAAGTTACATAAACCACATTATTAGTGGAATTAATTGAGATATTTCAAGTGTTAAAGATTTTATTTAGCATAAGTCCATAATACTCCTTACCTATAAGCTTAAATACTTAACAACCCTAAGGGTAAGCATGTCTTTTGGTACCCTATAAATTCTCAAATTTCTACACTCCCTATTTTCATCCTTTTCTACCATTAATTTTTCTTTCTTAACTTTCCTTATTATAGATCTCCTTATCCCCTCATTTCTCCTGATTATCGCTAACTATAAAAATTACGTTAGCATTTAAATGCTAAGGAATCATAATAGAGCCAACTCCCTTTTCATTCCCACACCTTTTATACACTACAGATCAGGTCTTTGGCACTATTCTAGTAGTTATTTCTAAGATGCATAGAAGCTCGAACACGCGATGATCAACGGCGATAGAGACAATGCAGGTTCCTAGTCATTTGCTAATTATGATGGCATACAAAAGTGACCCCTAGCGAGGTAGGGGCAAACGATGCCTGACTTCAACCCCGCTTCTCTTGCCCCCAAATAGAAAATGGAAGTATTATTTACTTTTATGTATCTTAAAATTTTTCACAATATCTTCCTGATTTTAGATCCTTGGCAACCTTCTCACTGTTCTTTGATTTCGGCGAGATCAATTAATTTCCTACCCTTTTTCATGACATATG